>JAHWFP010130172.1:17725-30295 GCA_023313725.1 Lithobius niger
TGCTAAATTTCAGTCAGATCTGTCGCATAATTTAGTTTATCTGAATGGCACAAATTTTTATCAGTATTACCTAGAAGCCAGTGACATATTTTATTGCGCAACAGTACCAAGATTGTTAGGATGCCAAGACTGCCTATTTCTACAAATTCAGGCTGTTTGGCCGAATATTAATCATCCCTCATCATCGCCAATTCGCGAAAACAGTGAATTCATGGCTTTCACATTATGCACCATACCCAGCTGTTTTTATTTTTTTTAGGGAGCACGAACCCAAACTGAGTTATCTGCCCCACAACGATTAAACAGGGCAGATAGCCAAATGGGCTCTAGAATGATGACATAAATACAGATGCATACAATTTTACGTTGCCTTTTGGACTTAAACGTCACACTCCCTGACCAGGGAATTGAACCCACGACCTTCGAAAACAAGGGCTGAACCCTACCGCTGAGCCATGTCCATGTGGACGTATCAGTATGGCTCAGCGATAGGACTTCTGCCTTTGGTTTCAAAGATCGTGGGTTCAATTTACTGCTCAGGTAGTCTGACATTTAAGTCCAAAAAACAACGTAAATAGGTTTGCATCTGCACTTACTTATTTAACTCCAAGACGATGAGAGGGACAATTTAGCTAAAGAAATCCAAGCGGAAAACCCAGGATCGTTGACCATTAGCCGGCAATGAAACCATGACGGATAGATTGAATAATGACTTTCTGAGAATGAGGTTTGACAATGAACTTGGCGGGAGTACCACTAGCATGTTGCTTGATTAATGTATGGTGATGAATGATCCTAAAAACACAAGTAGAATCGCTGGCGCCACAGATGCGATCTGTTGAACTGCTGGCAATTCTTTCCTTAGCCTTGGAGGATACTCCAATCCAGTCCTTGATTACAGTAGATGACATTAATTTTCGTTACTTTTAATTCTTAAATATTTTCGAATTCCATGGGGAGTTGGGAGGTTCTAAACGCAAACGGGCGACATTCTGTCCAACGTTCGTCTTTGTTAAACGTGCCCTGCGATCGTCAGTTGAAAACAAACCTATAAACCTCATGTGACATTTCCGATGACTGGTGATGGGATCAGGAGAGGATGTCCGCATTAGTTGTCGTTATTTGAGTTAAAATAATAATCCACTTAAACTGCCTGTCTCCGTTGCTTTATTTACCCTCACCCTTTCAACTGCGCATGACATCTATGATTACGCAATTATAGAGCTAACTGCGGTTCTCTCGCTGGTGACGTCGAATCAGTCAACATCCTCGTGTAAACACGGACCGGATTATATGGACGTTGTTGTCGATCAGTCTGAAACATAATCTGTGTTTGTCTGTTGTCATTGGTCGGGTCGTTTACTAACGGAACGTGGGTGTCATTGGTCACCAATTTAATAACATAGTGTCTGGAGAACCGCAGAACACACCAGTAATGAGTGTGGCTAATTGTCACGATGTTTAATAAAGAACGTCGCCATCTTGGGGTGTACCAAGTAGATTTAAAGAAGCTTCATATGCAGCTGGGCCTTGCCCGAACTTTTGAAGGAAGTCATGTTAACCTTTGCACATGCGCTGTTTCTGACACAAGGACCTGGATGATTCTAGCAAGATCCAGGAGTTGAAAACGGATGCAGTTGCAGCTGTTTCTGTAACAACGTTTGGTATTTAAAAGGACACTGAAACCCTATAGAGCAGCGTCAAGTGACGTCATATTGGCTACGAGACACCATTTGCAGGTAATAACTACAAGGTGCACTAGATTAAAATGTAACGGAAAACAACGGCACATCTAGTAAAGACAGTGCTTTGAGAGTGGATTTCGTAGGCTTAAAAGAACGTTGTTTTCTCCAACAACAAAAATCGCGCGTTATAGGCTTAAGAAATCCAGTCTAACAGCATTGGCTTCAGTAAGGTGACCTTCTTTTCACCCTCCAGTGCTCCTTACAGCTAACCCAGTTACTGATTCCACCATAGAGTTATACACAATAATACTACGTTGTGTCACTGCCTTATAAACCCACTTCTTCTTCAATGACCAAGAGCTACGCTGCCCATCTCCCTTTTGGCATTATTAATTCGCACCTAACGTGGTGTGAATATGTAAACGTCGTTTTACAGAAGACTGTTTAAAATCTTGTTTTGGAATCCATGTTGTTTTTATATCGCTCAACACTAATCATTGACATGGTGCGTATTTTAGTACACTCGGCTAACGCGGCATTGTTTGTACACAGCCTTGAATTGCTTGAAAGGTTCTAGGAAAAAACGCCCCGACAAAACGCCTCCGGATAAAACGCACCCCCCCAAAAAAATTTCTTTTCTTCCTTTTTCTTTTTTGAGATTGAAATGGTATAAGTACGTAAGAGACTTTATTGTGGAAACACAAAGGGTCAGGGAAGGGAACTTGTTTTATCCACTGACACCCTGCCCAAGTTAACGATAAACATAAATACAAAATTAAAACATGTGTACAAAATTAAAATTTGAAAATTTGTATATTCAAATTGAAAGCACTGCAGGCAGAGCCCTTGTCTAGTCTAAACTAAGTTTAACATATTTACTTAGATCAACCCCTCTCAGTTTTATTTTAAACGAAGCCAGTGACGATGCTTGGACAGCATCAGCCGGAAGATCATGCCATGGCGTCACCACACGGTGCGAGAAGAAAAATGTCCTACAATCGGTCTTAAAGGGAATAACGACCAGTTTGAAATTAAAGACCAGTTTTAATCTGTTTATAGTTGCTTTTAGTGTAACTTTTATGTATATCTTCTAACCCTTAGTTTTATTTTGGGACCATTGTTATTTATTTATGCCCATTTGGGTTCCTTTTCTCCCTTTGAGAATAAAATCTTATCTTAAAGTCATTTGAAGCAAACTAATGCAAATACAGATGAACCAGCTCAATTGTGAATCTCAGTGTACGTTTTGGGCGGCGAAACAAATTTAGTTTGAGGAAAAAAGTAGCTACAAATGAATTGTAAACGAAGGGTACATGCCCAAAGTCCTTTTTTTTTTATAAATATCTTTGAGCATTAAGTTATCTGAAGCAAACTAATGCTCGTATAGATAAGCCGTCTTAAATCTGAGGATCAGCTATGGTGATCATATCGCTGGGTCATTTTTCCCTACTTGGGGGCGTTTTTTCCTAGGGGCTTGTTTTCGTGGGGGCGTTTTTTTCTAGGGGGCGCAGAGTCGGCGGCGTTTTTTTCCGTGGGCCTTTTGTCGGGGACGTATTTTCCGGTTACTTGCCTTAAATGCCTTAAATTAGAAAATCTAAAATTCAAGGTATGAAAAGCTTGAAAATGGGAATTTTTGTTGTCGAAGCCTTTGTGGCCTTGAATTTTGTTGGTTTTGATGAAATGCAGTCAATAGCAATGAATAAATAAATAAATAAATAAAAGTAGTTCGCCAGCCAAAATATTCCCCCCACTTTGTAATAGAAGCAGAAAGATGTAGGTGCAGCCGGTTATCCTCCTTAATGCGGTGCTAGTTTATGTAGGCTATCAAACAGGAAAAACTCAACGAAATGAGTATGGAAAGAGCCTTGAATTTCGCTCTAAGTTGGCCTGAAAACTCTTGAAAAGGCCTTGAAAATAGTTTTTTCTGTCGTGTACGGACCCTGTATGTTTGCTGGTGGACAAACGTTTTGTAACGCGCAGCCAAACGGAGCGCACAGGTTATTTTTTTTCGCAAAGTTGATACTTTTAATTCAGAAAAAGTAGGAGGAAAAAGCTCATAGCTGGAAAAAATATTTCTTTATCAACAGCTCAATATTCTGCCCATTCGCCTCATTTCTGTGTTCAGAACTTTGTTAGATTTTAGAAAAAACGGAGCTCACCTTTCCACTCGCATTATCACGAATTATCACACTAGGAATGAATCACTGTTTTACGTTATGCAACCAAAAGTCTCTAAAGAACGTCTACACAAATGTAAATTATACTTTGCAGCAAGTTTCACAATAACCTGCCTGTTAACATTAAAGAAATTAATAATCAGCACACGTTTCAGAAACATCTGTTTCGGTGGTTGATTAACATGGACAGAAATTGTCTAGAAAGCATGTTTAGCATTGTGAGCTGAACGTGCTTTCACCTTTCTTCCAATTTTGATGTTTTGCAGCTTTTATTTTATTATTATTATTATTATTATTATTATTTTATGGGTCTACAATTTATTACTATTAGTTTGACTATTTGCCTATTACTTGATTCAACAATTCAAAATTGGTTTTGAATGATACCAATTGTTGACTATATTTTGACTATATTAACTATAAACTGACTATAAATTGTTTGTTTCTGCTTTACTCGTGTTTTCTTTGAGATTGATCTATATATTTCACTCCTCTTTGTATTCTGCTTTTATCTCCCTTTTCATAAATTTGTTGCGTATATATATATATTTATCGATGCATTTTTTTTTTTTATTTCGATATGTTTTGTTATTGTTCTTTTGGCACCTAACCTTTGATTCTGTGTGCAAAAGTGCTATAGTTCAAATGTTTTTCTGTGTCTGCTGCTCTCAAACCACACGCGAGCATTTGCTCTTGCGGAATGAGTGTTTGCTTTTGTGCTTTTTTTGTAACCGGTGGTGGATGAACAAACCTACTTACTATGAGCCAAAAAACATTTCATAATGGAAGGTTACGTTTTGATTGGAGTTAGTGAGCCCTAGCAGCAATCTAACCTAGTCTTTAGTAGGGATAGACCGATAGTAATATCGGTATCGGTATTTGCAGATATTATCGGTATCGGTATTTACAGTTATTATCGGTATTTTTTTTCTGTATCGGTCGATCCCTAGCCTTTAGGGTAATCACCAATGCGATGGAAAATACGCAACGTTTGTTTTATCGTGTCAATAAACGGAAAGCACAGTTACAAGCGGGCATCGTAAAATCACGCCATGTTTTGGTTTCGAAGCACTGACGTAACCAACTCTCGTCTTGGGTAATCGATTAAACATTTGTCCTTTTGTTTTAATAATGTGTATTCCTACTTTCAGTAAACATAGTGCGATCAGATATTTCATAATTATTCATTAAATTTGTTAAAAACTGCACTGCTAGTTTAAACAAACTACTTTGTTAGCCTCGACAAAGAAAGAGTCGTCTGCTTCCAGAAATCAGCGTCGGCTTGGCCATAATGGCTTTGTATTGGTTTGGTGGCGTCACAACTGTTATCTTGGGTAATATCGCCCAGTTGCACGCTTCGGCCGGAAACAGCTCTATTACAGCCCTGACGCATTGCATTGAGCGGTCCGACCCAATAGTAAATGGTACCGGACGTCGCTTTCACATACAAACTCCTTTTGGAACACTTGCTCACGGTTTTCTGTGTACTGGAGGTACCAAACTGTCTCCAACAAGGAATGCGTTTTTCCAGTTTGTTTGGCGGTGTTTAAAGGTAATTGTTAAATAAATACGGACGCAAACCCATTTACGTTGCCTTTTGGACTTAAATGTCAGACTGAATAAGCAGGGAATTGAACCCACGACCTTTGAAATCAAAGGCGTAAGTCCTACCGCTGAGCCATCCTTACACGACCATGCTGACATTTAAATCCAAAAGACAAGGTAAATCTGATATTTAAGTCCAAAAGGCAACGTAAATAGGTTTGCATCCACAGTTATTTAACCTTTCTCGAGCCCATTTGGCTTTCCATCCTGTTTAATAAAGGTAATAGTCACGCATACCGTCTTTGCTGGTTGCTTTGGTGAAGTGTGATTTTGAGTGAACTGCCCAGCACAGGGTAGGAATCGACCCATACATAAAAATACCAATCCGGTCCGATACCGATATTTCCCCCTCACCCCGTTCCGATACAGATACCGATACATATACCGATACACCGATACCGATAACTATTTACAGGTAAAAAAGTCAAACTCTTTCGTACCTCTGACCATAAAAAAACCCAGTCCACGCTGCAGAAAGGCCTAATTGAAAAAAACCGACAGTACGCACCCGTTCAATTCACCGATACGCTGTCCAGATGATGTCATACGATGCGAGCGGTGCTATACAGGAAGGGTTTCTCTCAAGCTAGGCAGAATAGCCAGTGCGCACGGAAGATGGTCGTATCGGCAAAATATCTGTAAATAAACACCGATACAGGTCCGATACCGATGCACGAAAAATACCGATAATATCTGTAAATACCGATACCGATTTTAATATCTGTGTATCCCTAGCAGAGGGAAGCGAGATTCGCAGCTTCACCTTGTATTAAGCGATGGAATACCATGGGAAGGTTACAGCATGGGTATTCCTGTGTCGTCGATACGCGTGGATATTATATCCTCTGGTTTTCCCAACTGCTAGTTTATAACAGTACAGGGAAGCAAGATCCGCAGCTTCGCCTTGTGTCAAAGGATGGAATACCATGGGAAACCTACGGCATGGGTACTCCTATGCCTTAGAGACGTGTGGGTATTATTTGCTCGGGTTTTCCCAACTGCTTGTTTAGATCCGCAGCTTCACTTTATGTGAAGGGATGGAATACCATGGGAAAGTTACAATATGGATACTCCTAAAAAGTCCTCGAGACGTGCGGGTATGTATTTGTCCTTGGTTTACCCAACTGCACGCTTGTTTAAACCGATCTTTTCGCTTTAGCGTTAGTCGTCGACCTGCAGAAAGGCACGATACAGTACGGGGCCTGGAACATCTATAATCATTAAAACGGAGAAATATTGAAATATGACCTCATCTTATGCAAGCCTCCCTTCTGACGAACAAATTTCCAATTATGTGGGAGTGTTAACTTCTCGTGTTTGCTTCCGATCTAGACTCCTATCTGCAGCCTGCAGAGTCATTTATTTGGCTTGCACCCCCCCTCCCCCCCCCCCCCCCCTCAGCTTCCTGTTCCCTACCCACGATACGAAATTTGGCGTACTCTTTGCTGTTCCGTCGTGCGGGTTGCTTCGCACTCTGTTTATCTTTCCAATTTACGACGGGAATTATATCTCATGCTAGCAACAACGAGCGAACGAAACATGCACTATTATTTTTGGAGAAACGAGAGAAAGGTGGGGGGGGGGGAGGGAGAAACGTGTCGTAATGAGTAAACCAATTAGGAGTCGTTGCGAAACAAGTGAAAATAACCAACCAACGCAACTGTTGATAGTGTTAGGAGGTGTGTAATAACTAAAGATGTGGAGCTACAGATGGCGGGAAGGAAGAAGAGAGGAGATATGAGGTGAAGACATGATCCAAAACACGGATTAGGTCAACAGTTATGACAGAAACAAAAGTCATGTGCATATATTAGAGCAAAAAAAAAAAAAAAAAAAAAGAGAGAATCCAACAGAGATGTGAGATTTAAAAAAAAACGAAATCAGACGGAGGTGTGACACAAAATGAGACAGACAGGTGCAGAAAAAAAATGGAGGTACGACACAATATGGCAGATAGATGAGAAAAAAACGATAAGACGAAAAACGAAAATTAGACAGAAAATTAAAAAAAATCGGAGATACGCGAGAAAAAAAAAACGAATCCGACCGAGATATGAGAAAAATGGAATCCGACCGAGATTATGACACAAAGGTGTCAGACAGACAGGTGAGACGAAAAGAGAAAATCAAAGATATTAGACGAAAAAGAGAAACAGACAGAAAAAAAAAAAGAAAATCAGAAAGAAAGAGGACAGAAAGATATTAGACAGATGAGATGAAAGATAATTAGAGAAGCGAGACAAAAAGAGAATCGGACAGAGAGCGGTTAAAAGATGTTAATGAGAAACACAATGATCAGAGATTTGAAATAAAATAAAAACAGAATTAGACAGACACGAGCACACAAAAAAAGCGAGAAACATATGTGATACGAAGACGTCAGATAAGGTCGATAGGTGGTAGCACGCAACAACGTTCGCCGATTAGATCTGCCCTGAACGTTGTGTAATGTACCACAGAGATGGCCTTATCAGAGGGCTTTGTTTTCCGTGGTACGGTTTTTATTTCATTATAGACGCAAAGCCGAAGGCTCGACAAGAGTTAAATAAATACAGATGCACACCTATTTACGTTACATTGCCTTATGGACTCATACGTCAGACTACCTGAGCGGGGAATCGAACCCACAACCTTCGAAACCAAAGGCCGAGGTCCTACCGCTAAGCCATATACTGACACGGCCAAAAGGAAACGTCCATAGGCAGCATTTAACACGTGCATATATACATATAAACATACACTTTCCAATCGCCGCTGGAGGGACGCTTAATTGCTGCTCCACACTCCAAGTGAAACGAATGGAACACTTCAACGTGAAATAAGGATTAAAAACAGAAAGCCGTAGGCTCAAGTATGCATTTATTTAACTCCTGTTGAGCCTTCGATTTTCCCTTTAATCCTTATTTCACGTTGAAGTGTTCCATTCGTTTCATTTAGAGTGTGGCGCGGCAAATAAGCGTCCCTCCAGTGGCGATTGGAAAGTGTATGTTTGTATGTACATGCACGTGTTAAATGCTGCGTACAAACCAGTTATTTCATCCAACTGCGCGTAACACTGGTTGTTTGCGCGGAACCGACTCGCTTACAACCCTAAGGGCGCGTTTACGCAATCACTCGCCTTTGCATTCTCGCAGCTAGAATTTAATCGCGATGGCAACGGTCGTTGCCATGGTGACAACGCTACATGGATCAGCGAAATCCAACGTCGCTTGAGTAAATACTGTAAGTCTTATAATTCGTGTCAGTAAGATAAAGAATTCCTCCTGACGAAATTTCATCAGTCGTTTCTGAACTTGCATAATTAACTGTTTTCGGTACGAGTCGACTTAGCTAAAACCGCTGCCATTTTGGAATTTCAGATGGTTTCTAGCTTCTAGCTGCGAGAATTTAATCGCGATGGCAAATGTGTCGTTGCCATGGTGACAATGCTATCTGAATTAGCTAAATCCGACATAGTTTGTGTAAATTCTCGCTGTCTTATAATCCGTCCCAATAAGATAAACAATTCCTTCTGGCGAAACAATTTTCACACTCGCTTCTGAACTCACATTATTGAATGTTTTCGTTGCGAGTCGGCAGAGTTAAAACCGCCGCCATGTTGGAATTTCTGATGATTTCTAGCTTCTGCTGCGAGAATGCAAACGCGAGACTTGGCGTAAACGCGCCCTTAACGATGTTTAGGTTAAGTTAGGTTATTTACGCGGAAATCGCTCGCTCTTTTAATCCAATCCGCGTATAGAAGGGGCTATTCATTGTTGTGTTCCAGAAACGACTGGGTTGTCGTACCCTTCGTTTCTTTGTTGTTGTTTGTATAGGTATTGATATACGTGGGTAAAAAAAAAAGGAAATTGATCGCTCTGGTTATCTCGGGAGGGAGCGGGACAATTTTGCTAGGAAACACCTAGGATATAGGGCGTCACTGAGGCATCAGATTCGATAGGCGTCTTGGTCCCGACTGTACATCTCTGGCTTCTTACAGACCCGGGTTCGACCCTGGTGAAGGGAGATGCATATGTACGGGATTTTCTCCGGTTATTTCCCATTTGCCGCACGAGTGTTTCCTCCAGGTACTCCGGTTTCCTCCTTTAAAAAAGCAGCCAACATGATGGCGGTCCTTACCACCCAACGTCTGCCGCTTGGGCCTTCAAAAAGCTCTTAGCTTACTGGCCGAGATCTTCTATTCTCTTCTATTCAATCTTATACATGCCACAATCGACACGAGTACGAGCGGTGCAACCTTGAAATAAACCATTCGCACATGATACACGTAGACGACTCAAACGTTTTAAATAATATCGCGTCCCTTATGTGTGCTTACCAGGTTGGAGCCTAAAAGCTTTCATCCTTTTTTTGTTTCCTGAATAGTAATCTCCATACGTTAATTTTCACGTTTCTTGCAAGTCGTCCTTTATCCGCTCATCAGGATTAACGCTTCTTTAAGCTGACAAAGTCGATGCTAAAAAAAAAATTCGCAACACTTTAAAACAAATGCACCAAGACAGAAAAGTCGATTAAAAAAAAAGAAAAAAGGCAGCAAAAAAAAAAAGAATTTAATTCGGCCCAATTAATTAATGCAAAGTCAACGGAAATTGGAAGCCCTCAAGCCAAAGATGCGGTAAAGTACAGGAACCCGGAAAGCTGGAGAGTGCGGGAGGGGGATGTGGGAGGAGGAGGAAGCAGCAATCAAACCTCTCGCGGCGATGAAGCACATCGCGGAATCAAACTGAAAAGACGACTGACTTTCCCAATGGCTTGATTAATGAATGCGTCTTGCCTCCCAGCTTTTGCGGCCCTTCATTCTGAGGTCACATTAACGACCGAACAGCACCTTGACAAAAATGGGAAGACGGTTGAGATGAAATACAAGGAACGTCGTTCCAATGATCCCTGAAAATTCATAAATTTTGATAATTAGTGTTTGAAATTTGTTTCTGTTGTTGGGTTTTGCTCCTGTAAATAAACCAACCAACCAACCAACCTCCCACTTCATCTCTACGCCTTTCGCTTGTAGTGTAAAAATTATTATCACGTCATCAGGATTAAAGGGAAAACAACAAGAGCACGTGCACTGAGCTAACGTTAGATGACGGAGCAATATTCACTACACGATTACTTTGAAGCGTTTCCGAACGATACGCGTCGCGTCCTTGTCGTGTCCGTGGGTCTTGTGAACACCCGTTCGTGGCGCTTTCTCCTTCTGGTGCTACCGAATCTCAAAGCGCTTCACGGGGGTGGATTGGGAGTCTGATGCGCATTGTCTTTATTCATGTAAACACTCGAAACCGCGTTGAGACGTTGGTGAACGCCTGGTAAAACGCCAGTTACAGCGGCCACGTCATTTGTGCAGGTGCCAATCGAATTTTAGGTAAATAAACTGAAATAAGCATTCATGACTAGGAAAAACCACGAAGACTTGCATACGTTCGGTTATTTGGGTTTAAGCTGCCCTAATTTACTATATGCACGGGGTAGAGCAGCTTGGGACTTTCTCACTATTCGCCAAAGGGAGGTCAGGAAGGAAGGTTTTTCCGAGAGTACTGGCATGAATCGCCTTCCTTAGAGGAATGGCCCTAATCGCGGTCTTGCGTCTTGTAAACAGATGCCGTTTCTTGATGCACCTTTTAAAGTCGCATCGTTAAAATACGCTTTCTTGTGGCCATGTAAACTTAGTGACTGCACAAGGGCCGAGTTACCCACAAACGAAACTGAAAATGTTCAGTCGAAGTAGGGTACCACGCTAGCATCGCCCTGTTGGGATGTTGGGTAGAATATCTTACAAACGAATAATCGTCTGTTTGTTGATGTTTTTTTTTAATTATTATTTTGACGTTGTTTGGAATTTTAAACACCTCGTGTTTTAAAAGAAAGGACCTCAAATTAACACTGGCGACATGGCGCACACCTCTAATCGTCCCATACAGGTAGTGACCTCTACAAACAAATTCCTGTACAACTGTAGGCCCTCCTTACTGAGCAGTGCACTGGAAGATGGAGAAAGACGGTATCAAACTGTATAATCAACCAAGAATGGTCCAGTGGATAAAACTTTGGGATAAAACTATCGACGAAGGTAAACAAAGTATACGCTCCCTACGTTTACGTGTCGACCACCGTTGCCTAGATGAAAACTGATGAGTTACGTTTAGGCTATGACAGACAAAGTTAATAGTTAAACAAGCCAGAATAAATATTAGGTGTAGAGTAGAGAAGCTCGGAGGGGATGATTATTGATTAATAGGTAGCGATAGTGTCCGCCGCCTATCTTGAGTTCTTCGCAGAACGAACACAGATAATCGATTGTACGTTTTCAGTAGCAGAGTGCCTTGTTGATATCCCAGATGGTTACAAAAACAATGGCGGCCATCGATTAAGGCCACCCCATCCAGGAAGACGTAGCCGCTCACAAAATACTTGCAGGACTCAAGATACGCCGCGCACCCAATAGCCATTACATTGGTTGGGAAGTTACAGTAATTAAAGTAGTCATTACAGCAGTTGCAGTAAATGCCATGGTATACGTAAGTCCGACAAGTTTATATTGTTGATGTTGATCTCCTAAACGGTAGGCAGTGAAGGATTCTGAATATCTTTGTGCCGAGTTCCGATAAATATTGACGCGTATTTCGTTGGATGGGTACGTCCCTTTTAAATTCGGACAAAATCCACTCTGCGTTCTTCTCTCGTCCGCCACAACAACAACGCTCTGGTAAACAACTCTAAACAACGGCCATTTTGGAGGCGACGGCCGTCCTACTACACGTCGTCGTCCAAGCCTTAGAATGCATGGTGTGGACTTGTACTGGTCAGGGTTGCCTGGCCTCAACAACCAAGGGTCACAGCCGGCCCACGATAACCTCCACCCAAACGGTCACGCCTCAAGCAGCTCTCTCACACGTCCGACGACAAACAGCCCCATTTCCGAGATAACGTTCTCCTCCTGGATGCATTGGCTCTTCCCAGTACCATAAATAAGGCTTGTTACAAATTTCCATAGTTATGGCACCCGAAGAGAACGTGTTGGAGTTTGGAAGATGAGTTACTGACCTTCTGCCGGTTAGAATTTCGGCCATTTTTCTCGTAAAATATGGCACCGACTGACGGAG
>JAHWFP010130173.1:0-25380 GCA_023313725.1 Lithobius niger
GAAAATTCGCTAAACCAATCATTGTTTTTGGTTGTTTCTTTTCTGGCGTAGCGTTAATCCTCTTTTTACGATTTCTTTAGCCAGAGTGAAATGAGCCTGTCGGCTTTCAAAATGGTAAATCCTTCTAGGGTAGGGGGATAGGATCCTTTAAAATGTAAGGAACAGTATTGTGGTATAGAATAAACAATTAAGTAAAACACCGATAAAGTAGTAATGTTAAAAAAAGAATATCTAATAAAACTGATCCTAAAATTTATATATTAAAATTGCTTCTAGTTCATAAAAAATGCAATGATAATGGTAATGTTGTTACTTTATTGCCAAAACAACTTAACCTGGTAATTTTAGCATTACATTCCTCAAATGTGATGTTCCCCTGGAGGTTTCTTCCGGTGCACAGACGCCTGCTTGCATATCCCACTGCGCATGCGCGCTGCAGTCCTCCCTTATAAAAGCGAGAGCGTGGACGCTTTTGGCATTCATTTTCCTCCAGAGGTGTCTACACGCCACCTCGCTCCTGAGTTCCCCGCCTTTCGTATGGATTTTATATTCAACCCAAAAATGGCCGCCGCTCCCGCTTCAATGGTTGCTCCTCTCGTTTACTCCCTTCGCCCTTGACGACCGATGGGTTCCGCCTTTCGGTCGTTCCCTGACAGGGCAACTCTCCCTTCGTTGGAACTGAAGACATCGTGGCTCCCGTCCCGTGGACTCCCGGGACCACCCCACCTTCTGGATTGGCCTACGCCCTTCGGTCGTTCCTGGCAAGACATCTCTCCTTGCGTTGGAACTGAACACAACGTGGCTCCCTTCCCGTGATCTCCCGGGACCGATCCACCCTCCGAATCGGCTTACGCCTTTCGGTCGTTCCTTGGCAAGGCAATTCACCCTTCACCGTGGCTCTTTTCCCGGGTCCGTCCCACCTTCCGATTTGGCCGTTGCCTTTTGGTCGTTCCTTGACTAAGCATCTCACCTTTTACGGGAACTGAAAACAACAGGGCTCCCTTCCCGTGGATTCCCAGGACCATCCCACCTTCTGAATTGGCTTACGCCTTTCGGCCGTTCCTTGGTAATGTATCTCGCCCAACCTTTTGTGGCTGACCCCACGTGCCGAACGAAAATCAAGACAACAGTTGCTGTCCACTGCTGCTCGTCTCTTTCGTGGCCAGAACCAACGTTTGAGTGAACCAAGACGGAATCCGTTTACACCTCTTCTTGTCTCGACCATGGCCGACCCTACGTCTCGAGTGAGAATCAAGACATCAGTTGCTGCCCACACTGCTGCTCGTTACATTCGTAGTTTTAAAAATCACGATTTGAAAACCATCTGATCATCTCAATCGTGGCCAGAACCCACGTTTGAGTGAACCAAGACGGAAGCCGTTTGCACCTCTTCCTGCTTGTATCGGCTGCGGCTGACCCCACGTCTCGAGCGAGAATCAAGTCATCAGTTGCTGCCCACACTGCTGCTCGTCTCATTCGTGGCTTTAACACACGATTTGAGTGAAGTTGGAAGCCATCTACTTTTCCTACTTTTTATCTCGTCCATGACTGTTCCCACGTCTCAAGTGAAATTCAAGCCACCAGCTGCTGTCCAAACTGCTGCTCGTCTCGGCATAGCCAAAAAAAAAAAAAAAAGCCACACACTGAGTGAAGAGTCAGGTCGGAAGACATCTGGACCTCTTGCTGCTGGTTCGACCGTGGCTAACCCCACGTTTCGAACGAAAATCAAGCCCACAGTTGCCGTCCACACTGGTGGCCGCCTCGTTAGAGATTAAACTCACGTCTTGAGGTAAATATCACGCCAGAAACCATCGACATCGCTTGCAGCTTGTCTCGCCCATGACTAACCCCACGTCTCGAGTGGATATCAAGACAACAATTGCTGCTCACACTGGTGCTCGTCTCATTCGTGGCTAAACCCACGTTTTGAGGAAAGAACCAACTGAGAAACGGGAACAAGCAACTACCTAGTCGCATCTGACCTTCTGTACGGTTCTGCCACTACCAATAGTGAAGCACACTTCTACAACGCATTACACCGTGACTAGATTCAAGCCTCGTGTAAAACAGACAACAACCGTCCACGTTGATGTTCGTCTCATCCAAAATAATCGTCCTTTTTCACTGCGAAAAATCCAACACCTATAAACTTAACATAACAGCCTCAAAGAAGCTGCTGGATAGCCACCTCAGTGATCCAACCACACATGCACATACACGGTACTCCCTATACGAATGACAACTATGTGAGCCTGCCACCTCTTGGTCTCAAGCTGCCGCCCGGACGGCCACTAATCTCTGCCGGTTCTTCTCCTTCGTCCGAAAATATCGTGGACCCCTTCCCGGGACCGCTTCACCTTCCGTTAGTCCAGGCTGGTGTTTCACCCCTACCTTTCGGTTGGAACCATAGCCTCCCATCAAGTTCATCGGGAATGCACACACCACCTTTCAGCTGGACCCCACCTGCCTTTGGCTCCTTGGGTCCCCCATCCTTTGGCAGACAACGCCTTCAGCAACCCGCCCCATCGCTCCACGACACACAGGGAATGCCATGACTCCCTACGCTCTTCGGCCGTCTACGTTTGTCACCACACGAACTCCCTATGTCTCACGCTCCCACGACCCACTGAACGTTCCCAGTCAAGCTCAGCCTTTCGCCCATCCCTCGCCAAGCCAGCACGGTGCTTTCCCTTCAGCGTCATACCTTCGGTGTTCTCCCTTCGGTGCCTTCCCTTCGGTGTCAGACCTTCCCTTCACACGCCTGTAGATTCCATAAGAAGGATGCCCCCCCCCCCCCTCCCCCCTCTGCTTCGTCCCTTCGCCGGCCCAAACAATCTCCTTCGGCCCACCCTTCGTCGTTGATCGCCAATGCCTTGTACGAGAGACTCCCCTCGTGCTTTTGCTACCTTTGCTCTTGGCGACCGCTGGATCTCTGCTTCTGACCTCGCCGCCTCAGAGCTGATCACCCCTGCGCCTTTCACTGACGCTCCCTTCGGCCATGATAACGCCCCTTCAGAGTCTCCCCTTCAGACCGGCCAACGCACCCCAACGGTCAAACGCATGGATCTCTCTTCCATTCATCATTACTTACAACTTGCGAAGGACAATTACCGTGAAGCTAAAAGAAATCTCCACAGCTCTTTCACCTGCCCGGAATTCTCCGTTGGACCTCTCGTCAAACTCTTCACGCCCAAGTCATAGTGTCACACGTAACGAGGTACACGAAACCGCCCTTAACGCCGTCCGCACGATGGAAGACACCGCCATCGTGTACATCTTCTACCCGTCACACCCGTACTCAAGATTAGGTCGCCTCCACTTCGAGCCATGAAAGCCACAAACGATGAGCTCCTTCCCCTTCGGGTGTTTTGAAGAAACGAAGGACCTCCCTTCCGCCCACTACTTAAGGCCCTTAGTTGCCGGCCACCGCCCTCAACGTCGGCCGCCCAGACAGTCCCTTCATCCGCCACACTTCCTACGCCTGAAAGACGTATTCACTTCCCAGACATCCTTTCAGCCGAGAAACCAACAACCCTTTCGGTCCAACTCCTCTCACAACCACCGAAGCGGCCACTCCTCGTCAGGGGGCAAGAGCTCCTTTCGCAAGACCAATAATGATGCCTCCCACCTTTTTTGCCCTCCGGTCGGCACAAGACTCCACCACTTCTTCCCGACCTGGCATGAACTGACCCACAACACAGACGTCCTTTCGGCCATCATACTTGTTTTTCAGCCGACTTTCCTTAAAAACCTCCTTGTAGCGGCGGACGCTACGACGGCTGAGGTGCTTGTAGCGCCCCCGACATCCTTGGTTGACGAGTACTTCTTGGGCATCAGGTTACGTGGTATTACGACTTTTTACGATAATAAGCACAGCATGGGCTACAGTCCCGGCTTGGGGGATGGAGCGTCGGTGTCCTATTCTAGGCCTAACCTTAATGCTTCCGGTAATACACTGCCACCAACGGTGGATTAATTTAATTGCTTAAACGAAGTATAAAGCTAAAATGGGCTACATAATAATTTACACTAGAAACAATTAATCTTACTAGGGAACGAACCTGAGGTTTAAAAACTCTTGGTTTTTATTTTAAAACATCAGAATGGAAAAATAAACACTTTTACATTTAAGTTCACTAGTTTCAGTCTTTACAAGTTTGCAAAAACAAAATCAACAGAATTGACATTTAGTAATTCACATCAAACAAGAACAACGATGTTTGTTCTTAAACACTCTTAATTTAGATTAGAAACAGTATTTTTTTCTTGGGTTCCTATCCAGGAATACCCAGCAAGCTGAACCGCGTCCGCTAAGTTACAACTATATTTGACAACTGTAGTTTTCAAGTCGTCCCACAGTTATTTTTCCTCGCGAGGATCAAACCGTCCCTTTGTTTACATTAAAGAATGAACAAAGTAAGAAACTGGCTTTTTAGAAAGAGATGCCTACTCTAACATTATGGTGGTAAAGACCAGCAATGCCGATAAGGCTTACCAACCATAAAGACTCCAAGCTAGAGGTTAATTTAAGTTAGACTATAAATTTAGAATTGGGGGGGGTCCTAAAGATAAACTTCTAAAGTTAAACTAGTTACTTACAACCACTACCATTTTGCCCGGCATGGCAATCCCGGACGTGACATCTCCACACCCGACCGGCGTGACCCTTCTAGCTTGAGAGATCTGTGAGCTGTGCTCTGAGCTGGTCTGTTGGGGCTTTTTATGCCGGGGAGGGGGGGGGGGGAAGCGCGGACGTCGAGGATAGTTGCGGGGGTCTGATTGGTCGAAGGCCAGGAGAACAATGGAAAGTGGGAGGAGACGTCGGTATCGCAAAGGGTTTGGGTGCAGAGCCGTTTGAAGGAGTAGGGACATGTAAGATGGAAAAGACAGGCCTGTTTTGAGTTTTACTCAATTGAACATTGGGAAATAGGCCTTTACTTTGTATTATTGGCTACGGATTGAATATTTACATGTTTGCAACGTGAATAGGCTCTTGTTAAAGTTTAATACTTGGCTTTGGGTAATGCAGAGAGCATTACTATTAAATTTTATAAGCTTTAACTGAAAACTGCAGTGTTATACACCACAACTAGTTTTGGCTGGGGAGGGGGGAGGATTGAGGATTCGAAGTTTTTAAGCACAGTTTGACTTTCGGATTGCATGGAAACAGATCTTTTATAAATATCTTTTGGTTTTTAATAGTAGAGAGGCTAGTAGCAACACTCGGATGGGTCAGTCAGGTTTTGCAGAGAATTAAAACAAAACATATATACACAAAAATTCGTGTCCGGTGATTGCCGATGTCTGTATAGGTTGGACTAATGGTAGCGTTTTTGGGGCAAAAGATTATTATGAATAAAGCATAAAAAGAATAAATATATTAGCTTAGAGAATGCTATAACGCATTTAAGTTTGAGTAGAATAAATAACTTCAAAGTTAAAGGACAGTCGACGATCGCTGTGGAAATTTTTCATAAAAGTTGCTGCAGTTCAACACAATTAAAAATATCACACTCAAAGTTGTCTGTACAATTAAGTAGGAGGTTAAGTACCCTCTATCAAACACTAAGCTAATGTCTTTGGCTTTATGCCTAAGTAAAAATAAAAAGTAAATACAAATTTTTACAAGTGTCGAAAATGGCGTCTCGTGCGCTACGGTAATTTTACGGCTTCCGTTTCGTGCGTTTTTCTAAATGCTGTAGAATGACTTCTAAATGGAATTTTCGTGCTCTGTTTGCGGGTGGAAATAGATAAAGTTCGTGGCTATTAAGAGCTGTTTGGATGAGACGGATTGGTCCATATTCTTGGGAGATACAGGCGTTTGAATTTGGGGTTTTTCCCCGGCCGAGTCGCCGAGAGAAAAAAAATGTTCCACAGGTTTTTTGATTTTTGGAGGTCGTGTGTCCTCTCCAATCGTTTTTCGGCAAGCCGGCATTACATCCTCCGTGGAAGTTCTCTCCACCAATCACAAAATCCCTTTCGTTCGAAGTCTCGGAACCCCTTCACAGCCAACACTATGGTCCCATTCCAGATGCCTCCCGGGATAACTACACAAAACTAGCCTCTCTCGGAGATCCGCCCGTCAAGTCCGGAACTGGTGTTATCCAGGCCCATAAGCCCACAGGTTGTTTCCGGCCGAGCTCTTCCGTTCACGCCTTCCCTTCGTAGCCAATACACTACGGCTCCCTTTCGCCTCACGAATTCAGCCTCCTTCCGCGACCAGCCCTTCGGCCGACGGTACCCTTCTATCATCCGACTCCTTCGGCCATTTGGCTCCGAGGAAAGCCCAATGCCTCGGCTCACACCAACAGAAGTTTTCCTCCTAAGACCCCAAAACTTCTTCACCAAACTTTCTCAGAGAGGAACCAGATCGACATAACACAAACTCAACAAACACTGACGAGTAAAGAGGAACCAACTTCTTCCCCTCACTGACTCAAAACCTGACGAAATCTCCGCAAGAATGGGACAACACAGGAGTTGAATGACCAACACAGTAACTCATAACAATCGAGGCAATCTCCAGATCGTTTACCCACGACAAAGCCCTCCAACCGAAGTGATCCTCACACCATCATCTTGAGGGAACCCATCGACCTCCACCTGATGGGTAGGACCCATCGTTGCAGCCTGTACTGTAGTCAATCCCCCTTAAGCACTCGGAACGAAGCAAAAGCAAGCCAACCATGCTGGAAGCTAACCATTCATGACAGAAGCAAGCCAACCGGAGAAGAGGGCAAGAGACCAAACTTCGAGGTTCATCACCTGTTCTAAACAAAGTGCGAAATTTTCAACAACTTTTTGTGGGACAGCCTGCTTGCATCCCGGGGCACCCGTCAAGGCGGTGCCCGCCACCAATTTTGACAAGGTCAACTGATAATGCTAAAATGGTTAAGTTGTTTTGGCAATAAAGAAAGAACATTTTGCCGCCCCCCAGCCAGGCCGGCTAAAAATGGTTTCTTTTTGCCTAAAACATACTTAACCTAACTCCCGCCCTACCTCCTCTCTCGAGTCACCGCCTGACATATTGAGAGTAAAATGAATGCCGAAAGCGTCCACGCTCTCTCTTTTATAAGGGAGGACTGCGCCCCACGCATGCACAGTGGGATATGCAAACAGGCGTCTGCGCACCAGAAGAAACCTCCAGGGGAACATCACATTTGAGGAATGTAATGCTGAAATTATCAGGTTAAGTATGTTTTAGGCAAAAAGAAACCATTTTTAGCCGGCCTGGATGGGGCCAGCAAAATGTTCTTTTTAATTTATTTAATTTATTTTAGTTTTTATTTTGTCCTTTGTTGCACTAATTGTCCCATTTAGCCCTGAATTCACCGTTTTCACTTTGTTGCACAAAATCTCTGCATTCGTTTTTCAAAATCATCTGAAATGTTAACTTACTATGATTCAGAAAGATTTGATCCTGTCAAACCTCCATGTTGTTCCTATCATTTTCTCAAGATTTTGCCATCTATCTAATGAAAATTCAAGGGTCAAGGATTCGAGACATGACTGATAAATTTTATCAAGCCACAATTATCTTATCGAACACTTACAACGTGTGAGTGGGTGGATCAAATGTAGTGAGTTGTGATCCACCTCTATCTAGTTTTAATTTTTCTCACATGTTTTGTGAAACTAAAGTATATGAATACATTAAAAAAAAAACATGTATACAACAAAAACATTGTTACAAAGCTGTGCATGCATGCTTCTATGGTCATCATCCAATTAACTTTGCTTTCATGCTTCAGGTTGTCGGACTGGTTATTTGAACATCGCTCACCCTATTGGTCATATTAAAACTCATCAAATTTTTTTTCAAAAAACCATTACAAACATAAACGAGAAAAAGTTTTAAGATTTCCGTCAGGTTTTACACCATGGCTTCGTCATTTCGTGTTGCGAGATGCAGTGTTGTGCTTCCAGTTAGTGTGGTCTTCTTTATGTTTCCTCCTGGCCGGCCACAATACGGTGTTGGGACCAAAATGCTTTTCGAAAATTCAAGTTTTAAATATGAACTAACCATGGGATACAACTTAATAAAAGCATGAATCACATTCAAAAGATGACTTTTTTTTAGTGATGTTTGTGTAACGGCAGACGCTACGACGGCTTAGGTGCTTGTAACGCCCCCGGTTTCCCTGGTGTACATGAGTTTCAGTGTAAGGTTCTACGGTGTTTACGACGACTTTTACGGCATAAGCACAGTTTTGGGCTACAGTCCTAGCATGGGGGATGGAGCGTTGGGTCCTAATTGAAGGGGCCTAACCTTAATACTGTTGGTAATCGCTGCCACCAACGGTGGAATTTAACTGTTTATAATAGCTAAAATTAAAGATGGGCTACATATTTATTTTACACTTAATCAAGTTAGCAAACGTACTGAAGTTTAAAACTACTGGTTTTATTTTAACAACAGTGAGATATAAAGGACACTTAACATTTAGTTTTGCTAGATCAGCTTTTGAATACAAATGAATTAAAAGCAACAAGTTGAATTTACAGTTTAGTAATTCACATAGTCAGACCAACAACGCTTGGGTTGGAATAAAGTTCAAATTTTCACATTAGAAAAAGTAATACTGAGTGCTCCCGGAGACGCCCGCAAGACTGGACAGCCGCAACTGATTACAGTCTATCTGACACAAACGATCAACCGTCACTAACGATCAACCGTCCACAGTTATGTTTCTAAGTTTTCCAAGTACAAAAGATCAACATCCCTTAGTTCCCGCAGAAACTGTTCTAAGAAATAAAAAGCCTGGCAATTTTATACTTGGGCATCAGTATTTTTCCTTTGACTTCCACAAAGATCAAACCGTCAGTTTAAATTAAAAATCCATTCAAGTTAAACTAGAAAAAGTTTGTTTTTAGTAAGAGAACCACTCTGACGTTATGGGCGTGAGGGACCAAATATGCCGACTATGGCGTCACCTCCCATAATTTTCTCTAAGCTAGAAGTTAAAGTTAAGTTTTAAACTACGAATTTAGAATAAGGGGGTCCTAAATCAAACTTTCAAAAGCTAAACTACTAACATACGAACCACTACCATTTTGCCCGGCGTGGCATCCTACGGACGTGACGTCTCCACTCCCGACTGGTGTGACCCTTCTAGCTTGAGAGATCTGTGAGCTGTGCTGAGGAGGGAGGGGTGTGGGGATTTTTTATGCTGGAGCAGCAGATTTTCTCGACCAAAGTGCTGAGGGCCAGGAGAACAATGGAAAGTGGGAGGAGAAGTCGGTTTGGCAAAGGGTTTTGGTGCAGAGCCGTTTGAAGGAGTAGGGACATGTAAAGATAGGCCAAATTGAGTTTTACTCAAGTGAACTTTGGGAAGGCCTTTACTTTGAAATATGGACTATTGAATAAATATTTATATGATTACATCGTGAATAGGCTCTGGTTAAAGCTTAGTACTTGGGTTTGGGTAATGCATAAAGCATTACTATTAAATTTAATAAGCTTTAACGATAAACTGCAGTGTTACACACCACAACTAGGCTGGGGGGGGGGGAATTTGAAGTTTTATGCACAGTTTGACTTTCGGATTGGCTTTGGAACAGATCTTTTATAAGAATAATGTTTTTTTTAATAGTAGGACAAGCTAGTAGTAACATTCGGATGGTCACAGGTTTAGAGGAGAACTAAAGCAATCATATATACACTAAAATTTGTGTCCGTTAGAATGCCGATGTCGAATTACTTCGGACTAATGGTAGCGTTTCTGGGGGCAAAAGAATATATAAATGGTTGAAAAACTGGTTAAATAAACTAGCTTAGTTGAATGCTATAACGCATTAAGTTAAGTTGGATATTTACCGTTAAAGTTAAAAGACAAAAATCGATCGTTGTGGAAATTTTTCATGAGGCTTGCGGCCGACAAACATAATAAAAAATATCACACTTGGAATGGTTGTCTGTATCCACATGTAGGTGAGATTAAGTACCAAAGGCATCCCCTCCTAATTCACAACTAAGCTAGGGTTTGTGGGCTTTTTGCCCTAAAATAGAAATAATAAAATCGAAATACATAGATACAAGTCTTCAATGATGGCGGCCATGATGAAGGAGTGCTACGGTTGGTATTGAGTGATTTTCAATTGTTGATTGTGGATCTTCTAGATTGAATTTTCATATTTGGGATTCCTCGAGAGGTAGATATTATTGCAGCTATTAAATGGTGAAGAGTTTGACCGATTCTGTCCCTTATTGAGAAAATGTGTAACGGCGGACGCTACGACGGCTCAGGTGCTTGTAGCGCCTCTAATTTCCTGGTTTGACACGGAGATTCAGCTTAAGGTGTTGCGGTGATTATTGCGACTTTTACGGCATAAGCACAGCATGGGCTACAGTCCCAGCATGGGGGATGGAGCGCAGGGTCCTAAATTAAAGGGGCCTAACCTTAAAACTGCTGGTATTTCACTGCCACCAGCGATGGAAATTTAACCGTTTATCAAGAGCTAAACTAAAAATGGTTTACATATTTATTTACACTTAAACAGTTAATCGACTAGCAAACGAACTGAAGTTAAAAACTCCTAGTTTTTATTATAACAACAGGGAATGAAGATAACACTTTACATTATGTTTGCCCGAGAGCTTTTGAAACAAACTTATTTAAAAAGCACTAGTTTGAATTTACATTGTAGCAATTCACACGATTTTGCAACAAAACGACACTTGTGTTTTGAATGAACAATCAATTAAGTTTTTCGACTAGAAAAAGCAATACTGAACGCTCCGCAGAGTCGTCCGCAAGACTGAACAGCCCAGGCTGGTTACAGTCTATCAAACAGTATGTTTCAAACACGCATGAAAGATCAACCGTTTCACAGTTTTGTTTCTAAGTGATAAAACAGAGCCTTAAACCTCCCAGAGTTGCTGTTTCTCCTCAAATTATAAAAGCCTCAGCTACTTATAAAGTCCGTCTGGAGTGAATAACCAATGAATCCCACACAAAGATCAAACCGTCAGTTATTTGAATTAATGTTTAAAACAAATAAGAAAGATTTTGGTTTTTAGTAAGAGAACCACTCTGACTTTATGGGGTGAGAAACCTAAAATGCCGCTACAGGCGTCAACACCATAATATTCCCTAGCTAGAGAGAGTTTGAGTTACAATTAAACTAAAATTTAGACTTGGGGGGTCCTAAATTAAATTTTCAAAAGCTAACAACAAACATACGAACCACTTCCATTTTGCCCGGCATGGCATCCCACGGACATGGCGTCTCCACTCCCGACTGGCGTGACCCTTCTCTAGCTTGAGATCTGTGAGCTGTGCTAACTATGCATTCTGGGGCTGGGGTTTTATGCACATAACCGGAAGTAAGCGCGGACTCGCGGGGTAGCTACGGGGGTCTGATTGGCTGAGGGCCTCGAGAACAATAGAAAGTGGGAGGAGAAGTCGGATGAACAAAGGAACTGGGTGCAGAGCCGTTTGAAGGAGTATGGATGGAGAAATGGAAAAGACAGGCCGGTTTTGAGTTTTAACTCAATTGAACATTCGGAAATAGGCCTCTATTTTGAATTATTGGCTACGGATTTCATATTTACATGATTGCAACGTGAATCGGCTCTTGTTAAAGCTTATTACAGTGCTTTGGATAATGCAGAAAACATTACTATTAAATTAAACAAGCTTTATAAAATAACACTACCAAGTTCGCTAAAATTCACAACTCGGACTCGTGCTTAGTCCAACAAATTTTCGATACCACCCAGATATCTTCATCAGGCCTTGAGGATTTTTCTGCTTTCTACATCAACAACATCGTTGTTTACTTCGTTGTTCACTACGTCGTCTGCTTTGCACACTTTTGCATTCGAATTCGGCCGCGACCGCAGCCTCCCGTATTTATTGGGCTGCATGCGCTGTGCACTCGTGAGTCCCCATTGATGGTTCAACCGCTCGCTGAGTTCTCTTCCTACTAGGTGTGTAACTCTAGGGAAAGCTGGGCCTTGGATGTTCATCAAAAGCTCCCCGTTCATTTCATGTTGTTGAATAGCAAGTGATTCAAGGCAACGGAGGTGGGAATCTCGTGCCGAATTCGACTTGAGCAGGGTGCTTGTGCCTTTCCAGTCCACCTCATGCTTCAAAGATTTGCAGTGGACTGCGATGCCGTTGTCATCCTTTTCATTCCTCACGTTGGCCATATGCTGGGCTACCCTGGTTCGTACACCTTTTCTGGTCTCTCCAATATAAACAGCATCGCAGTCTCTGCACGGAATCTTATACACTGCTTCTTTCGTATTCTGAACGGCCCCCATTTTCTCTTCGTCCTGCGATTTCAGTGTCTCACGCTTGCCTTCCACTTTGTCCACTTCCTTCTTTCCTGTAATTCTTTTCTTGAGTCCTTCAACATTCTTAAAATACGTTCTAAACCCTTGTTCTTTTAAAATCTTCTGCACTTTGCTCGCAACTCCTTCTACGTATGTTAAAGCTACTCTCGGGCCCCTTCTGTCTACTTCTTCCTCTCTTCTGCCTTCTTTCTTTCTTTCCCAATCTATGACTGCACATGCTTTCTTCCTTAACCTGTTTAGGAGTCCTCCAGGGTAGCCAAGTTTTAAAAACTTTTCTTTCACTCTTTCCAAGTGTGGTCTCGCTAATTCTTTCGTGCTCGCATTCCTCATCATTCGGACAAACTCATTCTGTGCCAATGCTTTGAGCTGCTCCTTCGGGTGCCCCGAGGTATAAGGAATAGCACGATCTGTCGCCATTGGTTTTACATATGGTTCAAACATAACTTCTCCTCGTTCTCCTCTCATCAACTTCACATCAAGGTAAGGTAGAACTCCCTCTTTTTCTTTTTCTGCCGTCATCTTTATAGCTGGCCTCCAGTTGTTAACCTTCTTTAGCAAATCTTCGAACTTATCTTTCTTCACCGCCGAAAACACATCATCCACGTACCTCTTCCAGATCTTAACTCCTTCCATAGATTTCACAACCATTTCGTCCATGTGTTGCAGCACCATCTCCGCTATTATTGGGGAGCTGGAGTAGCCCATAGGGGCCCCTCCCACCTGCCAATATGTCTTGCCATTGAACTCAACATATATGGATGACAACAGTACTTTTAACATTGTTCTGTCTTTATCAAAATCGGCCCTCGGTACCTTCCATCTTCTCCGAGACAATGCCAACATATCAAGTATCAGCCGATGGTCAAGACTTGGAAAAAGCTTAACACGTCGAATGATACCATAATCTCATCTTCGTCTAGCACCAGTTCCTTAACCTCTTGCAACAAGTCGCCAGTCTTCGTGAGCCTATAGCTGCCATTTACATACTTCTTCAGTCTCTCAGCGACTTCCCAATCCAATTTTTGCGCCATTCCTCCTTTCGCATTGGTAATCAAACGTAGGGGGCCTCCCTCCTTGTGCGTCTTCACCTGCGCAAAAATGGTGGGAAGTCTCTGAGGGAGTGTCGGTGCCAAATCTTTCACTTCCTCCTTGCTCAGAAACCCCTCTTCGTTCAACCTCTTTAAGCTAAACTGCAGGTCACGAAACGGGCGAGTTCCTACATCGGCTTCTGTAACTTTATACAACCCAGATGACACAATCTCAGCTTCCACTCGCCGATCATGATCACTACGTAACAACACCACAGTTTGGTTTGCTTTATCCGCCTTGCAGTACACTAGATCTTTTCTTTCTCTTAGGCTCTTAATTGCTTTCACCTGCTCATTAGTGACATTGGCTACTACTCTCGGCGGCGGCATAATAGCGGAGATAGCGGAGATGGTGCTGCAACACATGGACGAAATGGTTGTGAAATCTATGGAAGGAGTTAAGATCTGGAAGAGGTACGTGGATGATGTGTTTTCGGCGGTGAAGAAAGATAAGTTCGAAGATTTGCTAAAGAAGGTTAACAACTGGAGGCCAGCTATAAAGATGACGGCAGAAAAAGAAAAAGAGGGAGTTCTACCTTACCTTGATGAGAGGAGAACGAGGAGAAGTTATGTTTGAACCATATGTAAAACCAATGGCGACAGATCGTGCTATTCCGTATACCTCGGGGCACCCGAAGGAGCAGCTCAAAGCATTGGCACAGAATGAGTTTGTCCGAATGATGAGGAATGCGAGCACGAAAGAATTAGCGAGACCACACTTGGAAAGAGTGAAAGAAAAGTTTTTAAAACTTGGCTACCCTGGAGGACTCCTAAACAGGTTAAGGAAGAAAGCATGTGCAGTCATAGATTGGGAAAGAAAGAAAGAAGGCAGAAGAGAGGAAGAAGTAGACAGAAGGGGCCCGAGAGTAGCTTTAACATACGTAGAAGGAGTTGCGAGCAAAGTGCAGAAGATTTTAAAAGAACAAGGGTTTAGAACGTATTTTAAGAATGTTGAAGGACTCAAGAAAAGAATTACAGGAAAGAAGGAAGTGGACAAAGTGGAAGGCAAGCGTGAGACACTGAAATCGCAGGACGAAGAGAAAATGGGGGCCGTTCAGAATACGAAAGAAGCAGTGTATAAGATTCCGTGCAGAGACTGCGATGCTGTTTATATTGGAGAGACCAGAAAAGGTGTACGAACCAGGGTAGCCCAGCATATGGCCAACGTGAGGAATGAAAAGGATGACAACGGCATCGCAGTCCACTGCAAATTTTTGAAGCATGAGGTGGACTGGAAAGGCACAAGCACCCTGCTCAAGTCGAATTCGGCACGAGATTCCCACCTCCGTTGCCTTGAATCACTTGCTATTCAACAACATGAAATGAACGGGGAGCTTTTGATGAACATCCAAGGCCCAGCTTTCCCTAGAGTTACACACCTAGTAGGAAGAGAACTCAGCGAGCGGTTGAACCATCAATGGGGACTCACGAGTGCACAGCGCATGCAGCCCAATAATTACGGGAGGCTGCGGTCGCGGCCGAATTCGAATGCAAAAGTGTGCAAAGCAGACGACGTAGTGAACAACGAAGTAAACAACGATGTTGTTGATGTAGAAAGCAGAAAAATCCTCAAGGCCTGATGAAGATATTTGGGTGGTATCGAAAATTTGTTGGACTAAGCACGAGTCCGAGTTGTGAATTTTAGCGAACTTGGTAGTGTTATTTTATAACGGATCGATCTTTTCACAGTATGAATTGCAGCGATGTTTTTCGAGTTAAACAAGCTTTAACGGTAAACTGCAGTGTTATACACCACAACTAGTTTTGGGCTGGGGAGGGGGGCAAAAGTGAAGATTTGAAGTTTTGCATAGTTTGACTTACGGAATTGCATGGAAACAGATCTTTGTAAGAATTCTTTTGGTTTTAATAGTATTTCAAGCTATCAGTAGTGTTTGGTTGGGTTCCAGTCGGGCTGAGAGGAGAACTAAAATAAACATATATACACTGAAAATTCGTGTCCGGTAGAATGCCGATGTCAAATTACTTGGACTAATGGCAGCGTTTCTGGGGGTAAAAGATTATTATAAAAGGCTAAATAAATGAATAAATAGTCTAGCTTGATGTTATGCTAAAACGCATAAAGTTAAAGTGGAGGTTTGAACTCTAAAGTTAACGGACAATGTTTGATCTAAGTGGAAATTTTTCATAGTAGTTGCGATCGTTCAAACACAATAAAAAATACCACACATTAAAAATGGTTGTCAGTACATTGGCACAAGGTTTAGTGCCTTTCTCCTAAAATACAACTAAGCTAGAGTTTGGGGCTTTATGCCCGAAAAGAACAAGGATAAAATGAAAATGGCGGCCATGTTGAAGGTGCAATGTGGTTTTGGGGTGATCTTCAAACGTGAATTACTGGTACTTCCTGGTGGAAAGTCCGGATTTGGGCTTCCCCAAGCATCTTGTATTTGGGCAAGCTATAGATGTTGAAAATTTGGAATGATTCTGTCCATTAACAAAAAAAACGGCCAGATGTGCCTCGGCGAGGCATTTTGGATGCCTCAAGAAAAAAAAATTTCAATTTTCTTGAAAAACAGGCGTTTTTCGGTGGCGCTCGTTTACAAATGGCAAAAGTTCTAAGACCGAGGTCTTTTGGGGTTTTGAGGTGCGCTCAAGAAAAAAAATCTGTTCGTTTGGCAAAACGAAGGTTTTTCGGCTGTCTGTGTTTACATTTGGTGCAAGAGCAAATAAAATTCTGTGAAATCCTGTGCTGGTGTCTGTTTGTCTCAATGTTAATTGCTGAAGCAATAATTTTCCCAGTGCATTCCATGTGCAGTCTGTGTGTACAACGTTGTAAATCAGTAAACTTGGGCAATGGGTTACGGGCATTTTGACTCAGAAATATTGAGATGAAATTTTTGTCCCATTTTTGCTTTTTCCTGTGTGTGTAGCTAATTTTCCTGATCGATTTTTTAAAAAAATCCTCTTCACGCAGCAACCCAGCCAATGGGGGATTCTTTGGATTTTCACCTCTGCACGTGTGGAGGAATTGTCATCTCGATTGTCAGATGCATAGGAAAGTGGCAACAAAGCGGGGAGGACGTGTGAGTAATTGGGTTGGTATTCATTATCCAGGCATAAAAACAAATTTGCCATTCATCTGGAAAATGTCAAATTGTTTCTTCTATTTGCCATTCGGAATATACTTTACCTGTTAATTTTTGCATTCCTTTCCAGGAAGCTGTCTTTCCCTAGAGGTTTTTAGATTGTTTGGAAGTGGCCAGCTTGGCAACCCGAGTGCGCTTGCGCTCCCTTCCAGTAAAAGATCCAGTAACGACGGGACTGGCATCTTTTTTCCTCTAGCGCTCCACGGTGTGCACATGGTTTCGTTTTTCCCTTCCTCTTTCCTTTCAACCGCTTCAACAATAAACTACTACGGCACGGACGTTTTAACGGTCTGTCGCCTTCGTTTCCTCTTTTAATCATT
Organism: Lithobius niger; assembly: GCA_023313725.1. Lineage (NCBI taxonomy): Eukaryota > Metazoa > Arthropoda > Chilopoda > Lithobiomorpha > Lithobiidae > Lithobius > Lithobius niger. Next base: position 16,817 of record JAHWFP010130173.1, read on the forward strand.
CGGTCGCCCTGCCTTTGGCATCCAGACCTCTTCATTGTTTGGATTTCATCTTCAACCCGTCTTTCGTCGACCCTCCGCTCCTCCTTCCCGTCCTCCTGACCATCGCCATGGAGCCCGCTGGCCATCTTTCGCCCATCTCGTCTCTATTCCAACACTCACTCCCATTGTCGTCACCCTTCCCACTCGCCAGCTTTCAGGACGACGACGACACACTTTGTCTTTCCTTCCTTTTCCATTGCCATGTCATCTTCACAAGCCTCATCCTGGTCGTTGTCTCCTTCAGCTTTTGGCCCCACCTTCACACAAGCGATCTAGGCCAGTGGTTCCCAACCTTTTCTTTAATATTCCGCCCCATCGGGACCAGCATGCAATGGTCTCCCTCCCCTCTTCTCTTGCCTCAATTAGGGATAGTGGAAAGCACTCGGGCGCAGGAGGCAGGGGGGCCAAAAATGACCTAAATTTACGATTGTTTGGTCTGGGTTAGGGGGGGGGGGGGGGGGGGGTTGCACTTTTTGTAACTCTTGTAATTTTGTTTGAATTTTCTAAATTTTTTTCCGTAAATTGAACGATACTGGTTAACACTTGAAAATCTTATAATAATGTAATTTTTAAAAACAGTTGACGGAAGATCTAATGCTGTTATTGGCGAGAACGTTGAGATACATATTTTTTTTTAAAGAACTATTCACCACTGGGATTTATGGTTCAATGCCTGTAGCAGCTCGCACCTTCCCTGCAGTTGCTCCGTCCTTCCGAAGGGAGGCGCACCGAACCGGTTGGGAAATGCTAACCTAGGCTATTGGGTGAAGAGGGTTATAAAGAATTAGTCAAAAAAATCAGCTACACATTCAACAAAATTCAAAAATTGTATTAGGGGAGGTACTCGCTGATAAAACCTACTAAATATGAATTTAAAACTACTACTAAGAAAGCCATTTAACTAGCCCTGCAGTGTTTACTTTTTTTAAGAGCCGTTATCCAGCGAAAAGCCATTACAGTGTATGAGGCCACAAGTTTCCCTTGCATTTGTGGCCTTGAAAATAAGATAAATAATGCTGCCAACAAAGATCAAATTGGTTAATTGCGTTTTTTATTTTCAGTAACAATTGACTGTGCTAATGCAATAAAGAAGTACAATGTGGGTGTCAAATGTGCAACCATCACGCCAGACGAGCATCGAGTAGAAGGTAGACTAGACTTGTGGCTACGTAAATAACCTTTCCTCACAGATGCTAATGCCATTTGCACGAAAAACTTAGTCATGAAAGCTGTAAATTTTGGTTGATTTTCTGTTCAGTTTGCACTGATGCAGTGTAAAGAGATGGATGAGGTTTCGACCATCACCAGTGTCCTAAATGACTAAATGAGCGCTAATGCACCTTTGAAGAAAGGGTTTTTTACTTTTTTTTATAGTTTTTTTTTTTTAGCTCTTGTCTAAAGCAAACTTGTTCTCATGTAGATGAACAAGCCCAATTTAAAACTTTTATCAGACATTTTCAAAACAGAGAAAAATGTAATATGAGGAGGGAGAAAAACTTGGTTATTCAAATCTAGGCTAAAAGATTGCCCAAAACTATTCCCACAGTTAATGATTCGGGTAGTGTCTCCCACTGCCTTCACCAATAGATATGTTGGGGGCTTTGTACCAGATCAGTGATCACTGAACTTTCAAGCAATTGGACTGAGCTCTCATTTTGTTAGTTACCACCATTAAACTAAAAAAAAAAAACATTGTTGCAGTGTCTGGTGTCACACGGTTAAAAAGGAAATATCTTACTTTTTTTACCACGTGACAACAAACATTATGCAAGGAGATGTACATCTGAATTGAGAAAATCATGTGAATCGACTTCGCAAACATCTGAATCGAAAAAAATTAAAACAGTGTGTATTTCAATTCAGTTTTCACTTTTAACCCACCCCAAAAGCTGTTTTCTAATAGAGTTTGGTTGGAACTTGAAAAAGTCTGGGCATACGAAAATGGGTGAAAAAAATACGGAAATATGAAAATTAAGGCTGAAGTAAAGCACCAGTTGGAGTACATTTTTCAACTTAATTTGGCCATGTAGTCAACAAATTTAGAACAAAATGTTGCTCAATAGTCACACAAATTTGCAGTATTGGTTAGGGAATATCTGGAAAGTTGAAATCAGTAGGGATGAGTCGGGGTTTGGATTTTTAGGTTTTGGTTCGGTTTTGGTTTTTTAGAAACCTTAAAATGTTTTTCCTACTTTAGAAGTAGGCTCAGCCATTTAGCAAAAGAGAAACAATTAGGCCTCTGTTAAATGTCAAATTCTTTCTTTATTGACAAATGTTAATAACCGTAGATACTTGTGTTAATTTTGCAAATAAATACAAATAATAAATAAACACACACAAAAAAAAATTCCGTTATGAGGAACACAAAAACACTAAAATGGTAACTTTAAAAAGCCCAGCAACTTGTGTGCGTTTTTCAAAAGCAAAATAAAATATAATAATAAATAAATCTTTATGACTACAAAAAAAAAAGCAAACTACACTGAGTGAGTTGCATGTAGTATCCTGTTGCTGCAAGCGAAGGCGATGATGGCTGGTCAATCAAGGTCGGTTGAGATCCGGACATTCGCTCACACAGCGTGAATTTTCCAAAAAGCTATGAAACTGTTATTTTTTAAGGAGCAGGCAGTTTTAATGACAACCGAAAATCGTGGTTTGGTTATCGAAACCGACCCATCTCTAGAAATCAGTACAAACTGTGGAAAATGATGGTACTCATGTTTTTTAAGCATAACTTACTTCCTCCCCTTCTCTCAGAAGATTTTTTTTAATGTGCACGTCTATTGTTTGGTGAAGAGATGCTGGAAGCATAGGGGCCACTCAAAAACCATTTGGCCGGTTTGGACCCCCCCCGGAAAGAAGGCGGGGGGGGGGGGGGCGAGCCCCCCCCCCGAGGGAAAAAATAAATAATTTTTTTTAAATAACAGCTTAATGTGTTTTTAACAATGGGGTACCACTTCATACAAAATTTGTTATTGTGCCTTACCAAATTTGATGAACTGATAGTGTTCGACATGAGTAACCGAATGATAGGTACCCAATGCTCCACTTTAGCTTTTATTAAATGCAGCTGTTTGACTCATCGTGTGAAATATTTTAACCAAATTTTTTGGCGATCTGCAACGGCCGCTAGAATAAACGACTTCCGAGATTTGTAACTGAGACGGAAAGTAGAAAATTGTAGCCTAATATGTTCATGAACACGGCCACCACTGCATTGAATTGTCCCAGTGAAGCACTCAACATTTTAGCTGCACGCTATTTAAATGAATTCACAGGGTTCGCACAGGGTGCTTACAGTGCTTACAAGTCCTTATTTTAATTTTGGCATTTGTAAGGGCCTTAAAAGTACTTAATATGGTCTAAATACGCCCAAATATGGTCTAAAAGTCCTTAAAAGTGCTTATTTGGGGTCTGAAAAGATGATTTGCTAAATCCAAATAAGTGTAATTAGTTGGCAACAGTCAGTGCTACAGTGAAAAAATATACAATGTGTTTGATTATTATTAAAACATAAAAAAATTGTTAACTACTACTACCTACCACACTTATTTTCACGCTGTTAATGGAAACGTGACTTTTTTGTTTAGGCTCTATTTTTACTGAAAGGTACTTACAAATGGTCATTATAAAGTCCTTCTAGGTCCTTGAAAGTGCTTACACAAATTTTCTTTTGTGTGTGCGAACCGTGTTAGTACGAGTCAAGGAAACGGAGTATTACGTTGTTGAAGATTTCCACGACAAGCCGCAGTATTTTTCACTACTATTTGGGAAATGCAGTTTGGCTGGGGCCCAGACATTAGTCGATGCATGGAATATACTATCACACTACGTGGTAAGCTCCATGGTCGATGTAGAAATAATGTAAGGCTGAGAGAGATAGTAAGCGCAGATACTCTTGTACGGTAAATGCACCAATCCATTAGAGATGCATTTCCCTTCAATGCAGTGGCCACGTGGTTAATTTGGGAACCCTCCCCCCCCCCCCCATTGTGGTTACTTGTGGGTCGAAATCCACCCCCCCCCCCCCCACTCCCTGGCCGAACACGTGGTTTTTGAATGGCCCATAATATTTTCCACATAAAATGCTTACTTTGGTCTGAAGTAAAAGAAATGGGATTATATTGGAGAGCAAAGGTAAGGTGCTCTAAAAACATTATCTGATTCTCAATATTTGTTTCAGAGTTTAAACTTAAGAGCATGTGGAAGTCACCCAATGGCACCATTAGAAATATTTTAGGCGGGACAGTGTTTCGAGAAGCTATAATATGCGAGAATATTCCTCGATTGGTTTCTGGGTGGAAGAAGCCCATTGTGATTGGACGTCATGCGCATGCCGATCAGGTAAATTAAAGCCAGCGGGATTAAAGTCCGTTAATGTTTAGTATACAATTTTGTAACATCTTAATTTTCAGTACAAAGCTGTTGACTTTGTTGTACCAAGTGCAGGCAAGCTTCAAATAAAGTTTACGCCCAAGGATGGATCTGGCGAAGAGATCTGCCATACGATAAATGATTTTACAGCACCGGGTGTAGCCCTAGGAATGTTCAATACTGATAAAGTAAGCATTAATATATTTTTTATCAGTAGTACCAAGAATTTAATTTAAATATAAATCGAATGAAAAGCCGATGGTACGGCGCAAATACTTTGGTTGATGTTTATTATAAAACAGATTACAGTCAAAACGCAGCACCAAAAATGTCCAAGTTACCAGCAAAACCTTGCAAAAACTTGGCAAACCTTGCCAAACTTGTAAATTTTCAACAACCTTTCTAGTTGCCTTCTTCAGGCCACAGCCCAAGAGAATCCACACTTCTACTCTCTAACGGACTTTTAGTATTCAAACTTCCCTTCACTCCACAGTTGGCCTTGAGTTGTTGGCGTTAGCACCAACAACAACAAGGCTAGCAAACTCAAGGTCAACTGTGGAGTGGAGTGAAGTTTGAATGCTAAAAGTCCGTTAGAGAGTAGAAGTGTGGAAGTGTGAAGTCTCCTGGGCTGTGGCCTGAAGAAAAACTAGAAAGGTTGCCGAAAATTTGCAAGTTTTGCAAGGTTTTGTTGATAACTTTGACAGTTTTTGGTGCTGCGCTTTGACTGTAAGTTGTTTTATAAATTTAATATAAATTCTTGGTAGTGCTGATAAATTTTTTTTTGTGGATTTCTTATTCACATATTAAATACTTGGTTCTGGTAAATGAAACAGTTTGGATGTTTAAAGATCACTTTAGTAGATTAATTACCAGAAAAGCACACAGTCCGATATTTACTGCACCAAAACTTCACCAACCGAGAAAAATTTGAATAAAATTCTGGCCAGTAAGGGTTTTCTAAAAGTTTGCTTGGGGTCTTCAACTTGCTCATGTTTATTCACTTTATTATTTTTGAGTAATGATGCACTGATGCGCTAAAATGCCATTTCCCAATGTCCAATTCCATGCTGAAAAACTGGCCTTTGTCTAGATTTTGCTATCTAGTTACCCGATAATAAAGAAAGTAAAGGGAAACCATCAGAAATCACGTTTGTCTTGTTGTGGTTGTAAACGAGCGTCACCGAAAAACGCCTGTTTTTCAAAAATTTGAAATTTTTTTTCTTGAGCGCCCAAATGCCTCGCCGAGGCATATTCAGCCGTTTTCTTAATAGTGGACCAAATCGGCCCAAATTTTCAACATCCATAGTCCATCCAAATACAAGACACTTGGGGAAGCCCAAATCCGGACTTTCCACCACCAAATACCATTAAACTACGTTTGAAGATCACCTCAAACCCACCACATCGCACCTTCATCATGGCCGCCATTATTGAACTCTGTATTTATATACTTTTATTTTATCCTTTTCCTTTTAGGGCAAAAAGCCCGAACACACTAGCTTAGTGCATTTTAGAATGAGCTTCCTCTGTGATGGTACTGAACCTCGAGGATTTGTACAGACAACCATTTTGTAGTGTGATATTTTTTATTGTGTTTGTCGGCCGCAATCCTTATGAAAAATTTCCACAACGATCAATTTTAACTTCCAAATTAAACGTTAAACGTTCCCAGTAACTTAATGTGTTATAGCATCCAACTAAGCTAGTTTATTTATCCGCATTTATCCTTTTATTATATTCTTTTACCCCCAGAAACGCTACCAGATGTCCAAACGTGTAAACGTATTATGACCTGGTATTCTACCGGACACGAATTTTTCAGTGTATATATGTTTGTTTTAGTTCTCCTCTGGACCTGACTGAGACCTTTCAAACACTACTGATAGCTTGATCTACTAATTAAACACTAAAAGAATTCTTAAAAAGATCTGTTTAACCCATTTCCGAAAGTCAAACTGTGCAAAAACTTTGAATCCTCGATTTTTGCCCCCCTCCCCAGCCAAAACTTGTTGTGGTGGATAACACTGCAGCTTACCGTTACAGCTTATAAATTTAATAGAAATGTTCTATGCATTACCCAAGCCAAAGTAATAAGCTTTAACAAGAGCCAAATCATGTTGCAATCATGTAAATATTCAATCCGTAGCCAATAATACAAAATAAAGGCCTATTTCCAAAAGTTCAATTGAGTGAAAATCAAAACAGGCCTATCTTTTCCGTCTTACATGTCCCTACTCCTTCAAACGGCTCTGCACCCAATTCCTTTGTTCATCCGACTTCTCCTCCCTCTTTCCATTGTTCTCGAGGCCCTCGGCCAATCAGACCCCCGCAGCTATCCTCGGCGTCCGCGCCTACTTCCGGTAATGTGTATAAAACCCCAGCATCCCTAGTTAGCACAGCTCACAGATCTCGAGCTAGAGAAGGGTCACGCCAGTCGGGAGTGGAGACGCCATGTCCGGAGAATGCCATGCCGGGCACAATGGTAGTGGTTCGTATGTTATAGTTTAGCTTTTGAAAGTTCAGTTTAGGACCCCCATATTCTAAATTTTAGTTTAAAACTTAACTTAACTCTCTAGCTTGTTAAAATTATGGTGGAGACGCCTGTAGCGGCATCTTAGGTTTCCTCTCCCCATAATGTCAGAGTGGTTCTCTTACTAAAAACCAACTTTTCCAGTTTATTTGAAATGTAATTTTAACTTAAACTACTTGACGGTTTGATCTTTGTGGAAGTCAAATTGAAACAAACTGATGCCTAAGTGTAAAATTGCCGGGCTTTTTATAACTTAGAACAGTTCTCGAGGGAACTAAGGGAGGTTGATCTTTTTGTACTTGGAAAACTTAGAAACATAACTGTGGACGGTTGATCATGTAGAAACATACTGTCATTTTGACTTTTATCAGTTGCGGCTGTTAAGTCTTGTGGGTGTCTCCGGGAGCACCTAATATTTCTTTTTCTATTGTGAAAATTTAATTGTTTACTCAAACACAAACGTTGTTTGTTTGATTTTGTGAAATACTAAGTGTATATTCAAACTTGTAGCTTTTAAATCATTTATTTCAAAAGCTTTCAGAAGCAAAACATAATGTAAATTGTTGTTGTCATTCTCTGTTGCATAAATAAAACCAGGAGTTTTAAGCTTCAGTCGTTTGCTAGATTGATTAATTGTATTTTAGTGTAAGATTAAATATGTAGCCCATCTTTAGACTTAGCTAGTAAAACAGTTAAATCCACCGTTGGTGGCAGCGATACCGACAGTTTAAGGTTAGGCCACTTTAATTAGGACCGTCGCCCATGCTGTGTTGAATAACGTAAAAAGTCGTCATTAACACCGATTAACCTCAAGCTGAAACTCCACGTACACCAGGGAAACCGGGGACGTTACAAGCACCTAAGCCGTCGTAGCGTCCGCCGTTACAAGGTGTGGGCATTATTGAACACTTTAAAATATATTTAATTATCAGCTTTGTTATTTTAATGTACTAAAGTACTCTTGTGACCAATTTTCCTGAGACAAGATCTTTCGTCTTCTGGCCATGGTTGGTGGCTACGCATGCATCTCGCTCTGGCCGTATTTAAAGTTCGGCGGTTGATGCAATCGACAGAAACAGACATTAACTACCCAACTTAAAATCTGGGCAAAACAAAATGCACTCGAAGCCGCAAAACAGTGGCCTGAATATTTGAGAATTTGTCTCATGAAAGTTGGCTGCAGCATACATGGGTACATAAAATGGCAAAGGTGGAAAGTGAAATCTTTTTTGAACTGTTTAATAAAATGAAATTAATTTAAATTCTTCATGGAATCAAAAAAATTATAAGGATTTCAAAATGTTTTGTTTGATGTGTCCCGAAAATGCTGCTATATGATGCTAACATCGGTGCATCTCAATTTCAGAGTTAACAAAAATTCTTTCTTTATTTTTATTATTATTTTTTTTTTTTGCATCTGGATATGATTATGATGATTATATGGGTTTAAGTGTTTCAGATATTACAAACTATAATGTTTTTGTAACAGTTAAGAGTCATTGTCTGTAAGAATCGGGCAGAAACAGGGGTGTTCTGATAGTTGATGTCTCGGATTTTAAATATAATTTTTTGATAGCATCTTCTGGTCAAGGTAAGATACCCTGTACAACATTTTTAATTA
>JAHWFP010130173.1:25480-44437 GCA_023313725.1 Lithobius niger
AGCCCCCCCCCCCCAATTCTCCCAGAAAAAATTCCTAAAGTTGCTCTCCCCCCGTTTTAAAAATGTAACGCACTGAAATATTCCATATTCCCATGGCTTATACTGGCCGCGCCGATGTTGTACCATACTAAATTGGGTTTAGAGGTGTTCTTCTAGTAGGAAACATGGTTTATTAGCAGCAAACTTCTTGGTACACTTTCAGCGCAATGGTAAGGGCTTACCGTAAGTAAATACACAAAATATTCAATAATGTGCTGAAATTTAGAGTTGTTTACAGCTTGCGCTGATATCGTACCATCCTGTTTAAGATATGAGTACTTAACTACTAACCATGGCTACCTTCCCCCATGTTCGAAACTTTGGTACAACCTTAGCACAACGAATTATTGAATTTTAAAATTAATTTTTGTAAAATTATTAATAAAGTTCAAAAGCCAGTATCTCAATGCGCTGAGGTTGCACAATCATGTTCTGCAAGGCAATAAGGACTATGAACCTAATGTTCAAAAAACCATTTTACAGAATCATGGTACTTGGACCCACTTTTGCACAGTAAATTTTCCTAGCGTGGCTTGATTGGCTTGTTTTACCATTGTTTTCAGCAGAGGGCAGATTGGCTAGCACATGCTGAGACCTCTGGTGAGAGAAAGTGGAACCTAAGTTTACAACAACTTATTGGAAATGGCTGACTGATTCTGTATTGAGGATGGTCGAGTCATTATCTATGCAAACTGAGCTAGCAGTGGATAGTCCAGTACATTGTTCCACTTTCTCTCACTAGAGGTCGGCATGTGCTAGCCAATCTGCCCTCTGCTGAGAAAAATTGTTACTAGGATTGCAACAAATGGTAAAACAGGCTAATCAAGCCACGCTAGAAAAATTTACTGTGCAAAAGTGGGTCCAAGTACCATGAATCTGTAAAGTGGGTTTTTGAACGTAAGGTTCATAGTCCTTATTGCCTTGCAGAACATGATTGTGCAACCTCAGCGCATTGAAATACTGGCTTTTGCACTTAATTAATAATTTTACAAAAATTAATTTTAAAATTCAATAATTCGTCGCGCTAAGGTTGTACCAAAGTTTCGAACATGGGGGAAGGTAGCCATGGTTAGTAGTTAAGTACTCATATCTTAAACAGGATGGTACGATATCAGCGCAAGCTGTAAACAACTCTTACGTTCAGTCCATTATTGAATATTTTGTGTATTTACGGTAAGCCCTTACCATTGTTCTGAAAGTGTACCAAGAAGTTTTGAGCTGATAAACCATGTTTCTTACTAGAAGAACACCTCTAAACCCGATTTAGTATGGTACAACATCAACGCAGCCAGTAAAAGCTATGGGAATATGGAATATTTCACTGCGTTACATTTTTAAAAAGGAGGGAGGGCAACTTTAGAATTTTTTTCTGGGAGAATGGGGGGCTTTTAAGCAAAAATGTTGTACAGGGCGTCTTACCAGTAGATGATATAAAAAAATTATATTTAAAATCCGTGATGTCAACTATCAGGACCTGCCTGATTCTTACAGACAATGACTCTTAAGTAACTTTGATATTTTTTGTTTGTTCTAGTCTATTACAGAATTTGCTCACAGTTCATTCCAGTATGCTTTGCTAAGGAAATTGCCACTTTACTTGAGGTACGTATAACAATTATTGTGCACCTCGAATTAAAACACGCAGATGATTGTACAAAATGAATATTATGTAAGGAATACAAACAGACTGCAGCTAGATAGCCGAGTAGGTTAGCTGGAAACACCTTTAAAGAAAAAAAATGAAATACTATCCTATCCACCAAAAAAACAGACGACCCACAATTTCCTAAGTCCAACTTTTCTAGTTAGCACACCTCAGAACCAAGAGAGGACAGAAATCAAATATAATGAAACTGGTAGATGTCTGTCCTCTTTGGTTCTGAGGGGTGCTGACTAGAAAAGTTGGACGTAAAAAAATGTTTGGGTCGTCAGTTTTTTATGGACCACTCTGTATTATCACCATACTTTTTCGTTTTCATTCTTATAAAACTCAGCAATAAATCAATACAGCATTATTGATACAGCATTGTTGCAAGTATCACAATAAATCACTTATTGGTACACTTTTACAGATCCTGTGTTATCCCCTCAGTGTTCGTATTGTTATAAGTGTCAGAATAAATAACTTATTGCTACACTTATAACAATGAACTATATCGGCCAACGATTGTAGCGATTGTTGAACACAAGGGAGAAAAACAATGGACGATTCCAAGCAAAATGACATTAAACAACTCGAATTCATCGCAGAAACGAAAAAAAGTATTTAAAGTATGGTGATAAATTAGTTATTGGCATACTTTTGCAAGAATAGTCTCTCTATACGTGATTTATTGTGATAATTTTTCTTCCTCGGCTCGTCAACGCCTCGGAAGAACAAACCTACCACAATAAATCACGTATAGAGGGACCATTGTTGAAAAAGTATGTCAATAACTACTACTTAAAATATTGTATCCAATTCTAACAATGTAGGGAAACACCTTTATAAACTGTGCTTTCATGCAACTTAGTGGACAATCTCGTTGTCAGTAGGTTGTATGTATAAAGTGCCGGGATTGACTGGTAAAATACTTTTACAGGGGTAGCAGCCAACCTATTCAAAACCTATAGCCGTGTATTTTTTTCACTTCCATCCAAAAATACTCCCTATAGAGTTACTGGCTAATTATTGTCTATGCCCAAACCTTAAGCTTTAGCTCCCCACTAAGTGGCGTCACTGCTCGTAGTCCCAGCAGACGTTGCCACCTGTCCTTCACTTTTATTGTTTGGGCACAGGCCGAGTCGGTCGCATGCTTTTGCCCTCTTTACAATATGTCCGATCTACAATCTTTGGAGAATTATTTTTAGGGAAATGGAAGTGTGCTCGCACGCGAGACCCCCAGCAATAAAGACACGGTGTACGGACAAGGTCGGTCGCGTTATTTTCAGCTGAACCCTTGTGACTTAACCCTTATGCTGTGGAATCCGAAATCGCACAAAAAATTTATGCAATTCCGACCAAAAAATAGTCCCAATGCCAACGTTCAACTGGTTCCTATACGATTTGACCGTAATTAGGTTTTATAATGGATGAAAACCCAAAATTTTGTTGAACAGCTTCGGTTATACCCCCCCTGGTCCGTTTTGTTTCCCATCCATTACGTTACCGCCGTCGGCCCCCGTTAATGCTAGCACGGACCCTTCTGGCCTACTTGTTGACATTACGAACTATATTTCTACTACCTTGGAAATTTATAGTGGGCAGTTGCATGTCAGAAATAAAAACTACCATACGTGAAGTAATAAATTCAATTGTAGGAGAGTTGAAGACTATCACCTTTAAACGCATTCCAATCAAACTTGTCGACTGCCCTGTAGGAGCACCGACCTCGACCGCGTGTCCTAGTTTGATCAATCCCACGCTCCTGCCCTGACAGAGTACGTCGACTGCGACACTCCTATTTTCCGCATAATTGACGTCGCTCCTGCAGTAAACTGACTATGAAATTCTTTCTATACCGGGCAGTTTAATTCATTTGAGTCGCGATGATCAGTCTAAGGTCAGGACAGCATTTCCATGTAGCAATAAAAGCTGTAATGTCGGCTTGCCGAAAAACGATTGGAGAGGATACATGACCTCCAAAGATCAAAAGACTCGTGTGGAACATTTTTTTTTTATTGAGCGCTTCAAACGCCAAAAAGACCTCAGTCTTTAAACCATCAGCCATATTTTAATTAATGGACAGAAACGGCCCATCTTGGTATCCTTTAATAGCCCAACACTTTATCCAAGTCTTCAGGAAGCCAAACTTCAAGAATTCCATCCTGAACTTTCATTATCGCCATTTGAAAACTACTTCAAAATCACCGCAGCGCTCCTTCATCATGGCCACCATTATTATAACTTGTATCTTGTATTTTCAATTTCATCACTTTTATTTTCGGGCAAAAAGCCCAAAGACATTAGCTTAGTGTTTATTAAGAGGGGCTTCCTCTACGAAGGTACTTAACCTCATACTTAATTGTACAGACAACTTTGTAAGTGTGATATTTTTTATTATGTTGAACTGCAGCAACTTTTATGAAAAAATTTCCACAGCGATCGTCACCTGTCCTTTAACTTTGAAGTTATTTATTCAACTTAAACTTAAATGCGTTATAGCATTCACTAAGCTAATCTATTTATTCTTTTCATACTTTATTAATAATATTTTGCCCCCAAAACACTACCATTAGTCCAATGTATAAAGACATCGGCAATCACCGGACACGAATTTTTGTGTATATATGTTTTGCTTTAATTCTCTACAAAACTCGACTGACCTATCCGAATGATACTGCTGGCTTGTTCTTCTATTAAAAACCAAAAGATATTTATAAAATATCTGTTCCCATGCAATCCGAACGTCAAACTGTGCATGATCTGAAAACATCTTCCCACTGCAACAACATTACACTTAATGCCAATCGCAGATCTGCTGTCGTGCGTCGCTGTTTTAATTCGGGAGACATCAACATTCTTGTCTGGGCATACAAGGTGTATGTGCGCCCAACCCTGGAATATGCAAGCCAGGTATGGTCACCGGGTCTGCTAAAAGACATTGACAGAATCGAGTCGGTGCAGAGAAGATTCACCAAGTCAATCCCCGGTATGAGAAATCTGACGTATACCCAGCGGCTGAAACGTTTAAACCTTGACTCCTTGGAGCTTCGACGCTTGAAGGCCGATCTTATCCTCGCTTACAAAATTCTGCACGGGTTAACACCACCTGAGCTATCGATACTTGAAATGAGCTCTAGTACAAAAACTAGGGGTCACAGCAAAAAATTGATCACCCCACTTCACAAATTAAATTGTAGGCATCACTTCTTTAGCGTCCGGGTGGTTCCAGCCTGGAACTCATTGCCGGAACTCACTGTCAATGCCCCTTCAGTCAACTCCTTCGGGAAACTTTTAGTGAGAGCCAAACTGTGTCCATTCCTGCTTCGGCCAGAATTCTGTTGGTTGTAACTCGGCTGGTTATAAGTGGCTTTCCAGCCCTCACCTGTCCGGTCGTGCTCTATTTGCACGACAAATGTTTTATTATTATAAAAACTTCGAATCCTCAATTCCACCCCCCCCCCCCCCCAGCCAAAACTAGTTGTGGTGTATAACACTGCAGTTTTCAGTTAAAGCTTGTAAAATTTAATAGTAATACTTTATGTATTACCCAAACCAAAGTACTAAGCTTTAACCAGAGCAATTCACGATGTGCATATGTAAATAATCAATCCATAATCAATTTCCCAATGCAAAGGCCTTTCCCAAAGTTCAAGTGTTGGAAACTCAATTTGGCCGATCTCTTATCATTCCCTACTCCTTCAAACGGCTCTGCACCGAAACCCTTTGCTATACCGACTTTTCCTCCCACTTTCCATTGTTCTCCTGTCCCTCAGCCAATCCGACCCCCGCAGCTCTCCTTGCCGTCCGCGCGAACTTCCGGTTCATAGCATAAAAAATCCCCTCGCCCCTCCCTTCTCAGCACAGCTCACAGATCTCTAAAGCTAGAAGGGTCACGCCGGTCGGGAGTGGAGATGTCACGTCCGGGATTGCCATGCCGGGCAAAATGGTAGTGGTTGTAAGTAACTAGTTTAAATTGAGAAGTTTATCTTTAGGACCCCCCAATTCTAAATTCATAGTCTAAATTAAATTAACCTCTAGCCTTATCGGCATTGCTGGTCTTTACCACCATAATGTTAGAGTAGGCATCTCTTCCTAAAAAGCCAGTTTCTTTCTTTGTTCATTTCTTAAATGTAAACAAAGGGACGGTTTGATCCTCGCGAGGAAAAATAACTGTGGGACGACTTGAAAACTACAGTTGTCAAATATAGTTGCAACTTAGCGGACGCGGTTCATCTTGCTGGGTATTCCAGGATTGGAACCCAAGAAAAAAATGCTTTTTCTATTCTAAATTAAGTGTTTAAGAATCAACTTCGTTGTCTTGTGTCAAAGTGACTTTCAAATGTAAATTCTTGAAAAATTGTTTTTGCCAAACTCGTCAAAAGCTGAAACTAGTGAATTAAATGTAAAAGTGTTATTTTTTAAAATTTTTGAAATAAAAACCAAGAGTTTTTAAACCTCAGGTTCGTTCCGTAGTAGATTGATTGTTTTTAAGTGTAAACTATTATGTAGCCCTTTTAGCTTTTAAACTTAATTACCGTTGGTGGCAGTGTAATTACCGGTAGCATTAGGGTTAGGCCTAGAATAGGACACTGACGCTCCATCCCCCAAGCCGGACTGCACTGCACTGCACTGTGACTGAGGTTGGCGCTAATGACCAAGCTGTCGACGCGCCATTAAGCCTCAATCCCCCCCCCCCCAAGCCGGGACTGTAGCCCATGCGGTGTTATTAAACGTAAAGAGACGTAAATACCACCAAACCCGATGCTAAGAAGTATTCATCAACCAAGGATGTCGGGGGCGCTACAAGCACCTCGGCCGTCGTAGCGTCTGCCGTTACAACTTGGTGGCAGTGGTGGAATCAACAGGTGCTGTTCCCGACAAGCGTTTCCCCCCTGCTATACTACCATGCCAAGTTTCTAGAAGGACGCAAGTTCCGTCCAACTAGATGTGTGTGGTCCCATCACAAAGGCCACGAAGCAGATGCCAGTGATCACGTAAACACGATCACGAAGCAGAAGTCGCCCCGCCGTCAAAAATGGGGCAAAACACCGCCTAGCAGCCACAACAACTGCCGGCATCAGGGAGCAACAGTTGCTGCTTCCAGTAGACGTCCTCCAGCCAAGAGCCGTCTCAACCCCAACCGATGCTGTAGGAGAAGAGGCCCGAGAGGGAACCTGCGCTCCGTGCAGCCAAGCAGTGGACCTTGCGTCGTCAACCCAAGACCCAAACCAGTGATCCTCCTACAATCAACTACAAATCAGTGCCGGACTTCCCATACTACGGTGGAACAGGAAGGACAGACTGACAACACAGCGATTGTGTGTAAAAGGGTAAGTGTACATAGGATATGCTTAAAGGCCGCCAAGCCGAGTATTGTAGTTAAGAGCCTTCGTGTATTTTAGCTATTCACATACCAGAGTGCTAGGGGTCCTTGAAAGTGTATTTTTTATGTATAAACTTGTTGGTAGAGAAGTTTTTTAAGTAATTCGCTCTGTCCAAAATTAACGTTCAAATTAATATGCGGCTGCATTTAATTTTGGTCTAAATATACACGCTTTATTTTGAACCCATTTAACGTTAAAAACAAAAATGTCAAAAATGGAGGAATTAAGACGAAGTCATCCATAACTTGCCCAACAAAGACCTAAAAAAGGCTTGTTTAAAACTTAGGATTTACTGTAAGTGAATCTCGAGCCGAGGATTTACTGTAAGTGAATCTCGAGCCGAATCGGTGCAAACCTTACGAGCAGCCCTCGAAGACGGTAAACTAGATTTAAACGAACTCTCCGACGCACTAGCTAACGCTATAGAGAAGAGAGAGGCTACTATTTTAGAAAAAAAAGAACTAGCCGTAAAAGAAAATGAGCTTCTGCTCAAAGCGGAGGAGATTAAATTAAGGACCTTAGAGGTATCTGAAGGTGATAAGAAACATGCCCATGAACTAGCCCTTAAGGATCAGGAGGCTCAGATTCGAGACCGAGACTCCTTGCTTAAAGAAAAAGAAGCATTAATTACAGAACGTATGAGTGCTATAGAATTAGCGAAACTCGACAAGCAGTTAGAATTAGCCCGGCTAAACGCTGCTAGTATTAATCTTAACGCCACTCCAAACGGAGCTAACGGCGCTCCCCAGCTCAACCAAATCCAGTCGTAAAACAGGGTAAAGTTGCTGATGTTGTTCACCTAATGAATAAGTGGACGCCCAAAACAGAAATTAATAGTTTTCTAAAAATATTTGAGATAATTATGATTAGCAAGAAAATTCCCAGGGATCAATGGACTGCAGCTTTGTTACCGTTAATGGGAGAAGTTTTAGTCAAAGTTTACGACCAGCTTTCCGACACGGAAACGCTCGACTACGAAGTAGTTAAAGTTAAATTACGTGCCCGATTTGTCCAGACGAAAGAGTCATTACAAACGCAATTTCGTTCACTCGAAAAGGATCAAGAAATGCAGTACCATGATTACGCATTTGAGTTGGAGACGTTGTTTTCCAGGTGGCTTGACTTATAGCGGCGACGACCCAAAACTGTGTGCCGGCAAACGTCACTAATCGTACTGGTGCGGACACAGTATTGCTAAGTTAGGCTACTGGTCTTTCTTTCCAATTTTGCTGGATTTCAGGACAACAAGCATAGCAGGCCACTATTCACGGAGGGAGCGACGTTGCGAACTAATGCTTTCATAAAACTAACCTAACTTGGCAAGCGGTAAATCTTTGCTGCCACCATGGGAAAAAAAGCGCGAATTTACTGGCAGTTAACTTTAAACTAAAATTTTCTAAGTTTCAAGTAACTAAGTAAATAATGGTTGGAAACAAAGTTGAAGCTTTATTTACATTTATTGAACATTGCAAACTACTTTTGTAAATATTTTATTAACCAATGTTCAATAAAATATTTACAAAAGTAGTTTGCAGTTTCATTTTGGGTTACAATAAATCTTGCTTTTAGATTTCAGCAACAACAACAAAAATCGTTAAGCAAATCGTGCTTAACACTCAAGTATAACAACGATCAAGAAATTTTTACCAACTTCAAACTAGAAGTACATTTTCGCAAAAATGCAAGTAATATTGAATAAAAATTCAACTCGCATGAGGTCACTGACGACGATTCACGTGCAACCTTTAGCCGTCTGGTTAAGATGCTAGCCTTTGGTTTTACATTGGAAAAAAAATCACGTTTTGAAAATTTTAACTTGAAAACGGGAATGAAATTAAAGTTTTTATAAAATCATCCCCAAAAAATATTTCACCTGCAAAAACCTACCCCGATCGCGATAATTAAGTTTAAGTTACATTTAAGTTTTCAAATAAATGACCTAAACGAAATTCAAGTACAACTAAGTAACTTACATGTCCTCTACCTGGCCCAGTTTTGGCGCCATTTGCGGCGGGAGAAGAACATCGCTCTCCCAGAGAACGTGACGATGGGTGGTTGTGAGGTCGAGCTATGCTAACGATATTTTCTCAGTTTGGGTTTTTATACTTCGGAAACGGCTCCAACTTTCCTTCTGCGCGGACCCCGAGGAATGCTGGACATGTAAGGCACCTTAGGATTTGTTTAGAGCCTAAATTTCCAAGTATCCAATTCACTGGTTGGTGGAGAGTTTTGGTCAGCCAAATTCGGCGCCAACGACGCTCGAGCACTTCCGGTTTGCCTGGGAGAGCCGGTCGTTTCACTTACGCAAGTAAAATTCCAACATGGCGCTAAAGCATTGAGCTGAGGTAGCGGACACGTTTTGCCTCCTAGTTTTAAAACTACCCAACCGAATTAAAAAAGGTAAATGTATTTGGAATCTGAACATTATTAAGATCAAAGGCTAGGCATCTTTTATGAAGATTTAAGACAGGCTTAGAAGAAAATAGTAACTGAAAACAGCGACATTAGCGCTAACAAACTTGCGTCGTATACGCGAGTTGTTGCAAGTTATAAACAGTTTTAGACATCAATAAAATCGCTTATTATGCTGTGTGAAGTATCCCTATTGTTTGTGAGAGGACTTTAAACAATTATGAAACGTGTAGGTAACATAATCTACGTGGCTTTATGCCAAACTACAACGATGTGCGTTACAATTTTTCGCAGCAGCGCTGTTTACATTTCGGTATTTATTGAAAAATAAATAAATTCGAAATTGAAGATTTCAGGCCTTCAGTAAGGCCACTTGGGCTTTCTTGACGATCTTCCAAGATTTCAACAAGGTTGAGTGTAAAAGTTCAATTTCTTCTGCCCTCCCTACATCACCAAGTTTAGGGTTAGCAGTTTTGATTTAAAAATCTGGCGTTTTGTTGCTTGGAGGTAGCCTATCTCCAGTATCGTAAAGAATATGTTGCAAATTCCTTACACGCCCTCACAAGGGAGACTTTATTTCGGGGTTCACATGAACGTTGAAATAACAGCTGAAAACAAAGATTAGTGCAAAGACATGTCTTACCAACGATGTTACCAAGCCAAAGTAAAATTAACTGACAAGTAATTTCACAACAAGCAAGAAAATTAAAGGGACTTGCAGTAAAATTCAAGCTTAAAAAGTTCATCCATTTTTCAGAAGTCCATCAAAAAAAACAGGAAGTCATAACGACTCTGAGCACTCTCTGCTCTCGGAAAACTGGTTGTTTTTACATAATAAAAAAAAATAGCATGCATGTTAAATGATATCTTCTGTTACTCTGGTAATACGTCCCTAACTGGTCCGAGTTATGTCAAATTGCATTTTTTTTTAGCCAAGAAAATACCAAAAAACTTCCAGCTGTCCACACCCAACCTAGCTTGCGATAAGGGTTAGAAGGGTGCTTTCTATGGGCACGTAACAAAAGATAAGCTCTATTTAACAATACAACACTTTAACACTGGTGGGTTTGAAGGTATACCCCACAACTTACGTAAGTTTGACCATATAACTCAACAAGGTATCTAATTATTTTTCTTGAAAAAAATTAGCCAAAAACATCATGACCTTTAGACGCACAAGGAAAAAGTACATCGCTTAACCCTTTAGCTACGAGGAAGATACATTTTTCAGTTCGCAATGTCCGGGGAAATGTAACAAACCATAAGTTTACCTCTTTCACTTACAGGTAGGACAAAATCTTTTTTACAGAGGAAGATTTTCCATAAAAACTCAAAAGGATAAGTCGGGGTCACTTATTCCGGTGTGCTCCTAGCGAGCAACTCACTTGGGTCGTCCAATGTCAGAGGCCTATCTTCCACAAAAGGAAGAAGTTGTAGGCATCCGTCAGTGGAATCATTGGCCCTTAAAATTTGGGCATAAAATTTCCAAAAGAGGGGAAAAAAACGAAAGTCCCTTCAAGGTTGTACTTTCAGCATACCTAAAGATGAGAAATTAAAATCTCACTAGCCTTAACTTTTAAACATTTCAAAGAAAGTTAAATTTAACAAAACTTTAAATTTAAGCAAAATACCTACTAACAGCATCTGCGTTCAAATGTTCCTTACCGGGTTTGTATTTTACCTGGTAGTCATGGTCTTGTAATGCTAGGCTCCACCTCAGGAGTCTAGGGTTTTTACCGGCCATTTGTTTGAGCCAGTGCAATGGATTATGATCAGTTTCGATGTAGAACTTAGTTCCATACAAGTATGGCCTAAGTTTGGCTACTGCTCACATGAGGCGAGCACATTCTTTTTCAGTTGTGCCAAAGTTTTGCTCTCTGGCAGTCAGTTTTCTGGAAATGCAGAGGCACGGATGCTCTTCTCCACCCAGAGTCTGGGAAAGGACCACGCGCATTCCTCTCTCACTACAGTCACACTGGAGCGTGAAAGGTTGATCAAAACCGGGTGCTCTTAGCACTGGATAAGAAACGAGGGCTCTCTTGAGAGTGTCAAAGGCCTCCTGTTTAAGGTTATCCCACAAGATGGGGTCTGGACCATCTTTCTTTAAAGCATCTGTTAGAGGCACACAAATTTGAGCATAACGGTGCAAATATCGTTGATAATAACCAACTAATCCTAAAAAGGATCTAACATCTTTTTTCGTGTGGGGTCTGGCAAAATTTTGCACAGTTAAAACTTTCACTTCAGAAGGAGAACGACTACCATCGCCTACTTCATGTCCCAAGAAGGTAGCTTTTTGACAAGCCACTTGACTCTTAGTTGCATTTACAGTGAGTCCTGCTTTCTTTATAGCAGAAAAAAGATGAATACATTTTCGAGATGTTGGGGCCAAATTTCGGCTCCCACAGCTGTGTCATCCTGGAAGGGTGTCACAAACTCTTCCATCCCTCTGATAATTTGATCCACGAGCTTGTGAAAGCAGAACGGGGCATTTTTCATCCCCATGTTCATGATCAGGGGTTCAAATTTTCCAATAGGGGTTGTGATGGCTGCAACTCTAGAGGCATTTGGGGTCAGTTTTACCTGCCAAAATCCTCTATTCAAGTCAAAAATCGAGATGTACTTCCACTTGGAAGCTTTCTCCAAACACTCCTCAATATTAGGTATTGGGTAATCTTGTGTTTCAGAATTGTTATTTAATTCTCGGTAATCTGCTACCGGTCTAGGTTTAGCATCTTCTTTTTGAACGATAATCATGGGACTACCGTGTGGGGAGTCTGTTTCTTTAAGCAGACCAAGTCCGAGCATTCTCTGGACCTCAGTAACAATCAAGTCTTTTTCAAACTTGCCATGTCGGTAATACTTATTAGGTTTCACCTTTTCATCAAGCAGTTTGATGTCATGGGTTACTAAATCTGTACAACCTGGGAGTGTAGAAAATACTCTTTCAACTTTTTGAAATAAATTCAATAAATCTAATTTCTGTTCTTCAGAAATGTCACCTATTCTTTTGAACAAACTCATGGCTTCCGGTCCAGTTAAAGGGCCGTCACCGGGGTTTCCGGTTCAAGTGAATTCCTTATGAAGGGCTTCTCTTTCGTCAGCATGAGTATAATTGCATAAACCTTCCCTAGGAATATAGGGTTTCATGAGGTTCACGTGATACACAGTATCTTGTTGTCTGCCACTGATTTTGGAGACTAAATAATTTGTATCTGAAAGACGTTTCAGTACAGTACAAGGACCATCCCAATAAATATCTAGTTTATTGGCTCTAGAAGGCTTTAAAATCAAAACTTTATCCCCTTCTTTAAACTTCCTTTCTACAGCTTTAGAGTCATAGTAGGTTTTATTTTTCGCCTGGCCTTTCTGCATGTTTTCCACTGCCAGTTCGCGAGCAAACTTGAAACGCTGCAATAAATCCAACACGTATTCAAGCACAGTCGGATGAACATCTGGTTCAATCCACTGATTCTTTAAAAGATCCAAGGGTCCTTTTAGGTTTCGTCCATAGACGAGCTCAGCAGGAGCAAAGCCCGTGCTCTCGTGAGGTGCGGTGCGAAGCGCAAACATGGCTCCTGGGAGACATCGTTCCCAGTCTTCTGGGTGTTCGTGACATACGGCTCGTAACACGGCTTTAAGTGTACGATGGAACCGTTCTACTGAATTACTTTGTGGGTGATTAACTGAAGAGTTAATTGTCTTTATACCACATTTTTCCAAGAATAAAGCGGTTAATTCACTAACAAAACAAGATCCAAGATCTGTTTGCAAAGAAAAAGGGAACCCAAGACGTGAAAATATTTCCAATAGTGCATGTACTACTGACTGGCTATCAGCTGTTTTTAGAGGAATAGCTTCCGGTGCCTTAGTGGCCGGATCTAGTAGTGACAAAATATATTTAAACCCTGCTTTACTTTTGGGTTTAATAGGACCTACAATGTCCACTATATACCTTGAAAAAGGCTCACCATCCATTGGGACTAACACCATCGGTGCTACAAATTTCTGCCCCGTTTTGCCGGTTTTTTGACAAGTTAGGCATGACTGTACAAAAGTTTCTATGTCTTTAAACACTAAAGTCCAATAGAAAATAGAAACAACTCTATCTTTTGTCTTGGCACGACCAAGGTGACCTGCCCATGCATTTGTATGAGCTGTGTTGAGCACCAAGTCTCTACACTCCTTAGGCATAACCAACTGTTTGTCCACATTAGGCCTAGCTGAAGCTTTCAATGGCCTACGAAATCATTTTCTATAAAGAACTGCTTATTTTCATCTTGCTTATCTGGCTCGATTTGAGCAGACTTCCAACACTCACTTAAGGTTACACAATTTTTTTTGCAACTCTTTGAAGTTTGTCAATTTCTAGAAGTTTAGAAAAATCATCTGACTGGGGTCCTAGAATAACACCATCCATATTTTCCTTGCCTAGGGCAGAAAAACCATTTTTATGAGCAAGATTCTCATTCTGTTCACTTCCTCATCTGAGGAGTCATTTTCACTGTCACTATTTACTTCCCTATAGTTAGGACGAGTGATTGGCAGGTCTGAGGGAGCACTCAGAGCTTCCTTTGCTTGGGATCGTGTGATGGCATCACACAAGGGAGTAGGAGCTTCCATACCCTTTTTCTCTAAGAATGTTTGAGACGGCACTCCAAGCAACATTTTAAAATGAGGACCAATGTAATCCGTAACAAGCGCTTCGGTAATTAGTGAACCGTAAGGCGTGTCTACTTGCACTCGCGCAATTGCATGTGCAGTGGTTTGATCAGACAGTGAATTTTTGCAATGCGTAAATTCACCTGTGAATTGTTCGGGTAACACCAGTTCCCTAGCAATAACATCGTCAGTTGACCCAGTATCCCTAAGTATTGCACAAGGTTTACCATTTACTGACCAATCATGTATGTATTTTTGTAAGACATACTCCGGTGTAAATGAGCGCCACCGAAAAACTACAGTTTTCCGGAAAATTTGAAACTTTTTTTCTTGGAGCACCAAAATGCCTCGCCGAGGCATATCCAGCCGTTTTTTTAATAATAAACCGAATCGATCCAAATTTTCACCATCGATAGCCTGCCCAAATACAAGACACCTGGGGAAGCCCAAATCCGGACTTTCCACCAGGAAGTACCAGTAATTCACGTTTGAAGATCACCTCGAAGCCAGCAAAGCTACTTCATCATGGCCGCCATTGTTATAACTTGTACTCGTATATTTTGATTTTATCGCTCTTCTTTTCGGGCATAAAGCCCCAAACTCTAGCTTAGTTGAATTTTAGGAGAAAGGTACTGAACCATGTGCCCATGTACTGACAACCATTTTTGAAGTGTGATATTTTCTATTGTGTTTGAACGATCGCAACTACTATGAAAAATTTCCACTTAGATCAAACATTGTCCGTTAACTTTAAGGTTCAAACCTCCACTTTAACTTTATGCGTTTTAGCATACCATCAAGCTAGACTATTTATTCATTATCCCCAGAAACGCTGTCATTAGTCCAAGTAATTAGACATCGGCATTCTACCGGACACGAATTTTCAGTGTATACATGTTTGTTTTAGTTCTCCTCTCAGCCCGACTGGACCCAACCAAACACTGCTACTGGCTTGTACTACTATTAAAACCAAAGGAATTCGTAAAAAGACCTGTATCCCAGCAATTCCGTAAGTCAAACTGTGCAAAAACTTCGAAAACCCTTTTTTGCCCCCCTCCCCAGCCAAATCTAGTTGTGGTGTATAACACTGCAGTTTACAGTTAAAACTTGTTTAATTTAATAGTAATGTTCTCTGCATTACCCAAAGCCAAGTAATAAGCTTTAACAAGAGCCAAATCACGTTGCAATCATGTAAATATGGAATCCGTAGCCAATAATTCAAAATAAAGGCCTATTTCCCAAAGTTCAATTGAGTGAAGCTCAAAACAGGCCTGTCTTTTCCATTTTTCCGTCCCTACTCCTTCAAACGGCTCTGCACCCAGTTCCTTTGTTCCTCCGACTTCTCCTCCCACTTTCCATTGTTCTCGAGGCCCTCAGCCAATCAGACCCCCGCAGCTATCCTCGGCGTCCGCGCCAACTTCCGGTAATGTGTATAAAACCCCAGCCCCAGAATCCCTCGTTAGCACAGCTCACAGATTTCAAGCTAGAGAAGGGTCACGCCAGTCGGGAGTGGAGACGCCATGTCCGTGGGATGCCATGCCGGGCAAAATGGCAGTGGTTCGTATGTTTGTTGTTAGCTTTTGAAAATTTAATTTAGGACCCCCAAGTCTAAATTCTAGTTTAAATTCGTAACTTAAACTCTCTCTAGCTAGGGAATATTATGGTGGTGACGCCTGTAGCGGCATCTTAGGTTTCTCACTCCATAACGTCAGAGTGGTCCTCTTACTAAAAACCAACTCCTTTCTTATTTGTTTTAAAAACTTTAATTCAAATAACTGACGGTTTGATCTTTGTGTGGGATTCATTGGTTATTCACTCCAGACGGACTTTATAAGTAGCTGAGGCTTTTATAATTTGAGGAGTTGACTTAGAAACAGCAACTCTGGGAGGTTTAAGGCTCTGTTTTATCACTTAGAAACAAAACTGTGAAACGGTTGATCTTCCATGCGTGTTTGAAACATACTGTTTGATAGACTGTAACCAGCCTGGGCTGTTCAGTCTTGCGGACGACTCTGCGGAGCGTTCAGTATTGCTTTTTCTAGTCGAAAATTTAATTGATTGTTCATTCAAAACACAAGTGTCGTTTTGTTGCAAAATCGTGTGAATTGCTACAATGTAAATTCAAACTAGTGCTTTTTAAATAAGTTTGTTTCAAAAGCTCTCGGGCAAACATAATGTAAAGTGTTATCTTCATTCCCTGTTGTTATAATAAAAACTAGGAGTTTTTAACTTCAGTTCGTTTGCTAGTCGATTAACTGTTTAAGTGTAAATAAATATGTAAACCATTTTTAGTTTAGCTCTTGATAAACGGTTAAATTTCCATCGCTGGTGGCAGTGAAATACCAGCAGTATTAAGGTTAGGCCCCTTTAATTTAGGACCCTGCGCTCCATCCCCCATGCTGGGACAGTAGCCCTTGCTGTGCTTATGCCGTAAAAGTCGCAATAATCACCGCAACACCTTATGCTGAATCTCCGTGTCAAACCAGGAAACCGGAGGCGCTACAAGCACCTGAGCCGTCGTAGCGTCCGCCGTTACACCGGTGGTTGCCCTAACTTATTTACAAAGTTGGATTCACTAGTTTTGGCTTGCTGCTGCAGATGTAACTGCTTTTTGCGGCAATTTTTATGAATGTGACCTGGCAATTTACAAAAAAAAAACAATTGCCATCATTAGGCTTCTTACTACGAGCCTTTTCAAAATGCTCGTTAGGCTTTGCAGACTCTCCAGTTTGTTCTGCTGTTTTGTTGGGGCCTGGTTGAGAACCATTACCCCTTTGAGATCCCTGAGAACGGTTGTTTTGGTTCCCATTTTGCCCTGAACCATTTTTTGGTTTTTGGCCAGCTGGTTGTGCACCAGTTTGTGATTTGGACTGGTCTTTTTGTTTAAGACTAATTTCTAGGGAGGTTTGCCTATTTCGGGCTACCCATTCGTCAGCTAAAATAGCTGCTTCTTCCAACGTGCCTTCCCTTTGCTTGTCAGGGAGCCACTTCCTAAACCCAACCGGGCTGGATTTTAAAAACTGCTCTAACAACAATAAATTAGAAATCTTATCTAAGTTAACCGTAGCGTCGGCTAAAGATAACCACTGATCAAATAGGCTACGCAACTCAAAGGCGTAATCGTGAAAAAGCTGTTCACTTTCTTTTTCTAGAGAACGGAACTTGATTTGAACTGTCTCTTTTGTTTGCAAAAATCTAGCTAAAAGCTTTGTTTTAACTACTTCATAGTTATGAATATCATTAGCGTCTAGCTGCAAACAAACCTTGACAAGAATTTCGCCCATTAAAGGCTGTAACCCTACCACCCACTAATCCCGGGGTACCCGTTGAGTTTCCATAGTACATTCGAATATGGTTAAAAAAGTATTAATCTCAGATTTAACACTCCAATTGGTTGGTAGCCTAACTGCTTCACTCACTTTACCAGGCTTTATGACCGGATCGTCGTGGTTGGACGTCATTGAAGTATTTAAAGCATCAGATTTTTGTGCTTCATTATTTTCTTTTTCTTTATCTTTTAACTTGAGTTCGTGTTTACGATCGGCTGCTCTTTCAGATCGTTCGTGCTCACGTTGTGCATCTAGTTGTACCAACTTTATCATTCTCGGCCTCTAAGGCCTTAATTCTAAGTTCCTCATCCTTTTGACGAATTTCTTGAACCTTAAGAGCTGCTAATTCTCTATCAACTAACGTTTGCTCTCGACGCTCGATAGCCACGGCTAATGCGTCTTCAAGATCAGACAGTAAAACCTTCGTTCGTTCTACTGCATCTTGCAAAACTTTAACTGAATTACTTCGAATATCACTTTTTGCTAAGCCAAAAATATGGCATGCATTTTTCAAATCCTTATTTAGGATATTTGTAATCAAATCCTCAAACGTGGCCATGTTTTCTTTTGGAGAATTAGGCTAACATAAAAAACTATTTTTATGAAAACTCGTTAAATTTACAGCAAGAAATCTAACCGGTTATTAAAGTCAAATTAAAAATTTGTCCAACAACCACAATCCAGATCAGTACACACATGAATTTCTTGACCTCAAGCACAGTTGTAAATTTTACCATAAAATTTCAGCATTTAAAAAAAAAAATTTTAAAAAACACTCTCTGGCCTGGCAACAACAAAGACATGAAGTCCGTGCACTAACCTGTACATTCACTTTGGCGTCGTCTTCGTTTCCCCAGCGAAGTTGACCATCAGTTGTTTCCTGGTTTCGTATGACGGTTAAAGGTAGTACCAAAACGGCATACTCGGCTTCTGCGATGAAAAGCTGCTTCCCCCTCTGGATTGGAGAACTGGATCCTGGTTTAGTATGATGGTTAAAGGTGATACTAAAACTGCATACTCGGCTTCCACGATGAAAAGCTGCTTCCCCCTCTGGATTGGAGGAATGGATCCTGGTTTACAGTTGTGGAATGGCATCCATGACTGCTTACTCTTCTTAGTTGAAGACAACTGGTTATGGTAGTAAGGCTAGCGGAGGTTGAGGTTGTGTTGACGTAAGCTCGGGCGTCTGGGATCACGGCACTTGTGGAAAATCCCACCGCTGCCCACCAGTTTGTAGCGGCGTCGACCCAAAACTGTGTGCCGGCAAACGTCACTAATCGTACTGGTGCGGATACAGTATTGCTAAGTTAGGCTACTGGTCTTTTTTTCCAATTTTGCTGGATTTCAGGACAACAAGCATAGGAGGCCACTATTCACGGAGGGAGCGACGTTGCGAACTAATGGTTTCATAAAACTAACCTAACTTGGCAAGCGGTAAATCTTTGCTGCCACCATGGGAAAAAAAACGTGCATTTACTGGCAGTTA
>JAHWFP010130174.1:0-13584 GCA_023313725.1 Lithobius niger
GCAGGGCCAGATGGATTGCTCGAAGTTCTAGGAAGTTGATGTGACGTGATTTGTCTTCCTGCCAAGTGCCTGAACTTTTTAGGTTGTTCAGGTGGGCTCCCCAGCCGTGGTTCGAGGCGTCGGTGAAGACGAGTTGGTTGGGGGGGGGGGGGGTTCGTGAAGGGGCAATGTCTTGGTTAGGTTCGTGGCATCCGTCCACCAAAGGAGGCTTTCTTGGGGAAAGTCTTCGTGAAAAGGGAATTGTTGATCTGGGTTGAGTTGAGGGTTTGACCAATTGTCGATCCGGTGGTGGTGAAAGGGTCTTACCATCCAGCGCCCATAAGGTATTAGGTTTGCCATCGAGTCCATCTTCCCGATGAGGGAGTTTAGTTCTCGGAGGGAGAAGGTTTCTTGGTTTTGAAATTGGTGTATGTGGCGTAGAAGGTCTTGGACTCTTTCGAGTGATGGTGAGATTGTGGCTGATGAAAGATTGAATGCGGCATCTAGGAACGTGAAGGCCTGTTCCGGAGTAAGGCGTGACTTGGATTGGTTTACACCGAACCCCAGCTGGTTTAGAAGGTGGATCGTGTGGTCCCTGTTTTGTTCGAGACGGAGGGGGTCTTGGTTGTGGAGGGCCCAGTCGTCGAGGTATGCGCCTGCCTGGATTTGGTTTTGGTGTAGGTGGGCAAGAATTTATTTCAGAATCAAGGTGAAAATTCTTGGTGCTGCGTTCAAACCGAAAGGCAGACAGCGGAATTCGAAGAACTGGCCGTCGTAGATGAACCGGAAAAATTTTGTTGACTATGGGTAAAGTGGTACATGAAGGTATGCATCCTCCAGGTCATTGGAGATTGTCCAGTCGTTTTGTTTGAGGGATTAACGGATGGTTTCCAACGTTTCCATTTTGAAGTGAGGATTGTCGATGTACTTGTTTAGTGGTTTCATGTTGTATATGAGCCTTGGGCCTCCTGATTTCTTTGGGCGGGTGAAGAATGGTGCTGCAAAATCCCGGCCCTGGGTTGTGGCGTTTGATGATTGCTCGTTTTGCAAGAATCTCGGTCGAAATCTCGGTCGAAAGGGATTCTGAAACAGGTGAAGTGAAGTTTTTCGGACGGTTGTTCACAAGAGGTGGATCCGACAGGAACGTGGGACGAAAGCCCTTCTTGATTATTGATAGAACTTCGGTGTTGCGTGTTAACTTTTCCCAAGCTGGGTAGAAGTGGCAGAGTCTTGCGCCGAATGGGAAGCAGGAGAGCCAGGGGCAGTCATTGTTTGCGGTGGGAGCTGCGGCCACCGGGCGATGAGTAACGGCTGCGGCGGTAGGGGGTTACGGTACGATTTGGTTGCTCCGTTGATTGGGACGGGAACCTGTCTGCTGTTCCGGCCCAAAGGACTGGTTCTTGTGATTGTTCGAGTTGTTGTTCCGTGAAGACTTTGTGGAAGTTGACGGTTTGTTCCAATCTTCGGATGGGGATCGAGGGTTTTGGTGTTTGTTTGTCTTGAATGGACGAAAGAACGATTTGTATTGACGAAAGGGTTTGGGCTTACGACAGATGTCAAGGTGAGGTGCCAGAGTCTGGATCAATCCGCGGAAGAGGGTATCGGACTCATGAAGCGGTTGATTCCGAAGCCGATGTCTTGTTGATTCGTTGAGGTTGTTGGCGGATTTGAGAGCTGCTTCTCTTGAAAGTAGTGTGTTGTTGAACAAAGCCCGTGTTGCCCAATTTAGGGAATGGTAGGTGGCAAAGCTTGCTTTTTGAAAAAGTTGTGTGATGAGGGACTAAAGGTTGCGAATTTCTTCGGGGCTGGCGTCGGCTGATAGTTTCTCGCATAATGCGTTGACTGCCGTGTTCAGCACGTCGGCTTGTGACGCGGCCCATAAGCTCATGCGTAAGCATTTGTCGTTGTCTTATAAAACGAAAGAGGGGACCTCGACTCGTTGGGGAAGGTGAAGGTGGTTCCGGAATCCAGTTTGACTTCACTGCAGAGAAACTCGCATTCTGGGTAAGTGTCAAAGTTTCTTGGGTTGGTGGTGCCGTCGCCGAAAGGGTGGAAAAAGCTTGACTCACGGCCGGGGCGGAGGGCTGGAGGTTCCATGTCTAGTTGTAAGGGCTCATCCTTGCCCAAAAGAGAGCCGCCGTTCCGGAGTAGACAAGTCCGTAATGTTGTTGATTAGCCTAGAAGGCTGCGGGGCTTGGTGTCTTTGTAGCGAAGGGCAAATCCAAAGCCACTTTTGAGTCCTCTGTTAATAACAGGGGCGTCGGGAGACTGGGATGGTTTGTACAGAAAACAGTCCGAGACTGTCTCTTATACTGTTTAGAGTAGTGACGCAAGGGGAATGGTTGGGTCATCGGTGTTGTCGTCCGTAAACTGAATGTGTTTGGCAGCAGGCGTAAGAGCGGGCGGCGTGATTTGTGGGGCGACGGCAGGCGGCGCGTTGGTCGTGGCCGAAAGGGTGGAGTGTCTCCGTTTCTTGGCTGCGGGCGTAAGGACGGGGGAGTGACTCTTACAGGTGCAGTGGCTTACGGTTGATGCTACCCATTCTTGCGTGTTGGCCCGGCGCACGGACGAAGAGCAAGATGGCGGAGCTTCGGGGTCGTCCTTGCGTAATGACGAAAGACAGAGTCAACAAGGTTGTGAGCTTCACTGCAGGTAACACTGTGATGAATTGGACGAAATGTCGAGAGGTGAATTAGTAGCTGAAAGGCCGATCTATGTGGATGAGGCTTGTAGGAGCTTTCGTTTAGCTTCACGGAAGAGCATTTTGGCTTGACGTAAGTCCTCTTCCAAGGCCGTAAGGTCGGGAGGAGGCGTGGTACGTTGGTCGTCTTCAAGTGAAGAATCATCTTCGTCGTTGGTGACATAGGCATCCCGGTCTAAGCCGGTCGCCCAGCGGTCGTCGCGGACGGGCGGCGGGGGAGCAGGTAAGAGCACAGCATCCAAAGCCGGAGCGATGGGCGTAAGGACGTCTTGAGCTGAGTCGTCTTCGGCGGTGGCCATCATAAGCCGGTGGGCGAAAGGACGGGAATCCAAATTTCTGGGCGAATGGCGGGAGACGAAGAGTGAGGTGACATGTAGGAACCTCTGGAGGAAAATGAATGCCGGAAGCAGCCATGCTCCCGCTTTTATAGAGTAGGACTGTGTCGCGCGTGCGCATTGAGAACATGCAAGCAGGCGGCTACACGCAACCGAAAAACCTACAGGGAGACATTCTATTGAGGACAATGTAATGCAAAATTATCAGGTTAATATGTTTGGCAAATAAGAAAGGGAAGTTTGGGATAAGGAGGGGGGGAGGGTTGTCTGATAAAGTTTATCCCAGATTGTATAATTTGTCCAGTTTAAATGTACAAAGTGCCGTATAAAAATCCCTGCCACCTTTCAAAAGTTGTTTAATAAAACTAAAAGTCCCCAACCGAAATCTAGAAGATGGTGCATGTAATGAAATAAACCCTTACATGTTCACCACTTATAATTCAGATTAAGTGGTGATTCTGAGAATATTTAAATGGTTATCGTTTCAAATGTCGCAACACAACTTCAAAAGTAAAAAATTAACGAGTAAATCATTGCCGTTCATTCTGGAAGGTGATCTAAAGTCTCTTCAAACTAGTTTTAACTCTTTTTGTGTGTGTGTGTGTGTGTGTGTTGCAGCTAATTGTGCATCAACTAGGCACTTGCGTCTGAACTATTATTACTGCTTGGGTCAAACACTGAACTCAGAAATTGACAGTTCATGAAGTCATAGCAATCCGGAGTTCAATGATCTACTGTTTTCCTTTGTTTTCATTATCCCTCTATTAATAGTTTTAATGTATTAATTTAAATACTAGCCTGCTTCCAGCTCAGCGTTCTTTTCCACTTGTTGTCGGTTCATTGTTTCTAGGACAGTTTGCTTCTTGCTGAGAGCCATCAGTTCATCAATAAGTTTGTCAGTTGCTCCTTTTTCTGTGACATTAAGTATTAGAAAACTATTAATAAACATGAATCCAAACCTATTTCCGTTGCCTTTTGGGCTTAAATGTCAGGCAGCCTGGACGGAAAATTGGAAGAGACCTAGGGCTTAGGATAGCTGGCAAGATATTTATACCCGACAAGCTGCCAATCAAACTGCTCCTCCTCTTCCAGAATGTTGAGTCAATGGTCGCCTTTTGAAATATCCACTGACCTCGAGAAGGTCAATGACAGGAAAAAAGTAATATTTATCCCAAAGGAAGTATGGAGACATGTTTTATTGATATTTTAAATTTCTTGTTTTAATTTCGATTCTTCAAATCATTTACAGTAGGAAGCCAAAGGTTTATCAACTGGGGAAAAAAAATGGCTTCGCCGTTTTTTTAAAAAAGCATTAGAGCTCGAATCCCCAAACTTACTGCTGTAAAGGTGCACAAATAAAAACGGATTACAGTTCACTCGAACGCAACGAACTACAATTTGAACTTCAATTCCAGGGAACAAAGACTGGAAATATTAATAATAACAAATTAATAAAAACTAGCTATTCCTGGTGTAACACGTACCGATTTAGCAGGAAGCCAGGTTATCACACTGCTCCGTTTGTTGTCGCATTGTCTATTGTTTGTTGAGGCCCAGAGGTTGACGGCCCATAAGTTTCCGTCGACAATATATGTAATATTTCGTTTGTTACTGACTGTTACTACGTAATAGACATTACCCTTCACATTGCCGATTGCTCGCCCTTTTTCAGTGCTACCGTGCCAAGAATGAATACACTCTCCATTTTTTATTGCTGCCGTGAAAAGAATGAACATGCTCGACGTATTACTTCAATTATTCCTGCGTTAGGATTGGCTGTCATAATGATTGCCTATCTCCCTCGTATCACCCTAAGCTAACTTTATATACAGATAAAATTCCATGTCACAATAAGAGATGATCGAACAAAAGAAGACTTTTAATTTTTTTTTTTTGGGGGGGGGATGTAAAGTCTGGGATTCGAACCAGTTAACCTTTAGGGAAAATGAAGGATGAGAAATATATGATCATTTTAGCTAAGTTTAAAGGTGGTTACCACGCAAAATTAGCTGCTGTAAAACGTATGGTCAAGCCAAAAAGGGACTTTTAGTTGGGAAGGATGCATCACCATAGATTTGAAGGAAAAAGGTTCAAAATAACAACCTTTCTCGCCATAGACGTGCACTGAAATGTTATTTTGCAGTGAGGTTAGTCAGTGACGTCACGACCAATCACGTTACAAGTGACATCATAGCCAACCCTGAGCAGTATCAAGAGTTTGTTCCCTGTATTTCGACCAATTGGGGTTTGCCCCTCTGTAATGCCACGAACTGGAGACGAGTGCAGTATTCCTGCCAATAGCCAATCACCAACACCAAATGTAAGAAATTATTTAAAAAAAACTGAAGATGGTGGGAAGTCCATACAGTTTCTGGCCAGGGAAACTTTTGATGGGAGACGGAGATATGCCAGGTAATTATGCATAATAACGCGGATGCATCTTCGTACATAATACTGTAGATGCATTTTCACTCAACACCAAAGATGGTTGTTAATAAATAGGCGATACTGTGGATACATAAGCGATATCGCCATAATACCGTAGACGTATTTTTATACGTAAGCAATGCCAATTGGGGGTGGTATGATTCATTAATTTTGGTATAGTCCTATCTCTGTATATACCGGCATAGCTCGGGATACACCAGTGTTTCTCGGGGTATAGGGGCCTACCTATTTAGCTGTGGTATCGTTTAAAGGGATATTAGGCTAAATGGTGGTTATTACAGACGACTGAACGGGATTATAATAAATTAATAATAAAATTAATAATCAAAGATGGTCTAGCTGAAGAGGGACTTTTCGTTGGGGAAGGAAGCAAAACCTAGGATTCGAACCACTAAACCTTTAGGGAAAATGACGGAATTTATGGGAATTACGGTCATGTTAGGTAGGTTTAAAGGGAATAAGTTAAAATAGAATATTAGGGTATTTTACCCCACACAAAGGTACTTTATTTTGCCCCAAAGGTTCTTTCCACACAAGACTAACTGCCAAAGGGAATAAATAATAACAAAATTATCAATTAATTAATGAATCAAATAATAATATGAGAAGAACTTTTATTGGGAATGCGAGCAAAGCCAGGGATTTGGTGAAAACACCTCCATTTAAAGAAACTCTGTATAAGGAACAGCTTTATATGACCCTTTTTCTGTAAAGGTCCATACTAAACACCATCTTGATAAGGAACCAATTTACAAAACACTGTATTGGCCAAGAAATCAATGAATTCATTATATGAAGAAAAAGGCAAACCTGAACCACAACGCTAAAATTGTACCGTTTTTCCACTGAACAATGTAAAACTATAGTTTATGCATATTGTCCTCACACTCACTGCACTCAAAGAGTATAGTCAGATTTTATTTGTCAGGCTGTTATGCTCTGTATAAGGAATTGGAATTTGAAATCACTTTATTCACTATTCATTGTAAAGGGGGCGTCTGTATGAAGAACCGTCTATAGTATAAAGAACCGGTTTTTGTTAGCTCCCTAAATTCGTTCGTTATAGAGCTAATAGAGCTAATATAATTTCAACCGGATATTCCTAGGATCTTCTACATAGCACAATCGTGAAGAGCACGAGGCATCATAAGTTCTCTTCCCGAAAGTGCCTGGCAAGGATGAGGTCAGGATCGAAACCGATTCCGTTCTCTTCCCGAAAGTTCCAGGGAAAGAGGTCAGGATCGAAACCGGTTCCGTTCTCTTCCCGAAAGTGCCTGGGAAGGCTGAGGTCAGGATTGAAACCGATTTTATTCTCTTCCCGAAAGTGCCTGGGATGGTTGAGGTCAGGATCGAAACCGAATCCTCTGCCATGTGAGGTATTCGTGCTAACCATCAGGCCCCGCCCAGTTATTCACTAAATGGCTGTCGAAGGATGGGCGAACCAAAAAATACTAAATGTTGTCATGACGTGAGAGGCAAAGATAATCGAAGTATACTTTGAGTTCCTATTCCCATGCGCTGCTTGAGGTCTAATCACGAATTATTTTAAAGGTGTTTGATTGACCAGTTAACTGGTAGGTGGCTTCTCCATTTTAATACTACCGGCACCCTAAATTACTCTAAATTGTGAAGTACTGCAAACGTTATTTTATCTTACCTTGATTTTGCATTTTCTTTAATGTTGCATATGCAGCACCGAAAAAAAAAGAAAATAAAACTTTATATGCATAATTTTTCGAAAATGACTGCTGAAAAATTTATTGGTGAATGTCAGTTCACTGCGGTATCTGCTTAAGTAATAATTTTTTTTACTTCCGCAGTCATACTAAATGTTTGAAATTGTAAAGAATCGTTACTTAATTTGTTCACAGCTTAAACAGACCGTATGTGAATGAAGAGTAGAGATTCGAATATTTAAAAAAAAATTACTAACTACAAAATATGGATTTCATTTTTTAACATCTTAGGCTAGGCGTGGGGAGATAGTATGACAAGAACTTGTGTTATCCACTCGTCAACAATTGTACATACCACAGGCTCGATTCATCAACTATCAAAATCAATTACATTTTAAGTGGGCGCTTGATCTTCACTTTTATTCGTAAAGTTCACGAACTGATTAGGATAACTATAATAATTAGTGACTGAGTAGTGAACATGTACCTGAATATTTTTGAGTGCAGCTTGTTGCCGAGAATATTCTGCTGCTTGCAATTCGTTCATTTTGGCCGCTTCTTTTAATTGGTCCGAAAGGGTCTTTATTTTCCCAATAGTTCGGTCCACCATGCCAGTTTCCGCGCCTGCAAAAAACAATAATAGGAGAAAAATATTCCGTTTAGTAGTTGGAATTGTTAATACATAATGAAAAAGGTAATGATGCAGCATTTGATAATGAAGACAGAGTTGAGTGCCGAACGGTAGACTAGGATAGTGGAACCTTGGAGTCCATCTTTGAAAAGGTCGGTGAAGAAGCTAATAGTTCCGGAATAGGGGATTGATTGGATTAATCTTCGTTTGCTTACCATTGTTCCTAGTGACCGTTGTAAAGTTTGTTGGTGGAATCTCGAATTGCTTTGCTGGCAATTCTTGTGGCCTGTTCTTCAAAAATTCCTGTCTCTCAGAAGAGTCTGACCATAGTAGCCATCCGTGCAGGTGTAAGATGATGGGGTTCGGGTGGAGTTTGGCTTCCTTTTGCTTAGTTAGCAGGTCTGGAAGATTGGGAAGTTCTCTTGATAGATCTCTGATAAGTTTTAGGAGTTGGGGGAACCATGGAGCTCCTGGCCAATTTGGTGCTACTAGTAGGAAGAGTCCTTGAGTTTGTTCTATTTTCGTGAGGATTGTTGGTAGTAGCTTGAATGGGGGGAAGAGGTAAACATAGAGATTCTTTCATGGGAAGGTTAGAGCATTGACAGCACAGGCTAGGTCGTCTGGGACTGGGCTTATAAATTGGGGAAGTTTGGCATTGTGCCTCGTGGCGAATAGGTCGATCATTGGTTTGCCCCAGATGTTGAAGAGATATTTGCAAATTGATGTTTTGAGAGTGCATTCCCCTGAAGGTGGTTTGGTGCGAGAGAGGGTGTCTGCCATTACATTCCGGTTGCCAGATGTGTAGTGGTTGGAAAGATGTGTTTAGGTCTTAACAAAGGGTTTGAAGATGTCTGATGTGATGAGGTGTAGGAGACGGGATCGGGTTCCACTTTCTTTTCGGATGTAGGCCACTGGCGTGGTGTTGTCGGCTTGGACTTGGAATATTTTGTCTGCTACAAGGTGCCGAAAATGAACGAGCGCATTGTAAATCGATTTCATGTCCAGGGCGTTGATGTGATCGGATGTGCGGGAGGCCAGGTTCCAAATACTTCCTGATGTTGGATGTGCTCTCTCTGTCCTGATTGGGATGCACCTGTCACGAGAAGAAGGTCCGGAGGTGGTTCGTGTAAAGGGACCGTCTTGGAAAAATTGGCTTGATTCATCCACCAACGCATGCTGTCCAAAGGGAAGTTCTTGTCCGAGGGCTTGGTGGATGTGCATGTTTGATGTAGAGCAGCCAAGATGTCGATGCGAAAGTTGTGGAAGGGGCGAGTCATCCATCTGCCGTAAGGTAACAGGTCGGCCATTGAGTCCATCTTCCCTATGAGTGAGTTTAGGGATTTGAGCGAGTGGTTGGTAGACTTAAGAGAATGATTGACCTTGTGCAATGAGATCGATCTACCTTTCAGTTGAGGGAGTTGCGGATGTTTCTTGTAAGTTGAATTCCACTCCGAGGAAGGTGAAGAGTTGAGACGGGAGGCGTCTTGATTTCTTCCAGTTGATGCCGAAACCCAGTCCGTTGATGGTGAACGTTGATGGTGAACGTTTTGTTTCGAAGTAGCTGTATAGGGTTGATGCTGTTGAGAAGCCACTCGTCGAGGAAGGCATTTGCGGTTATCTGATGGCAGTGGAGATGGCTTAGGATGGTTTTTAACACCAGTGTGAAAATTCTGGGGCCAGCATTTAGTCCAAACGGGAGGCATTGGAATACGTAAACTTTGTTCAGATACATGAAACAAGTACATGTAGTGGAGAGAGGCTGGATGGAGTGGAACATGGAGGTAGGCATCCTCGAGATCGATGGATATTGTCCACTCCATGGGTTTCAACGAAAGTCAGATGTATTCCAAGGTCTCCATTTTGAAATGAATGTTGCGCATGAACCGGTTGAGTGGTTTGAGATTGAAGATCATCCCTTCACCGCCGGACTTCTTTGGTCTTAGAAAGATGGAGCTGTAGAAGCCAGGTTTGGAATGGCCGGGGCAAAGATGGATGGCGTTTTTGTTGAAGAGTTCGTTTACTTCTGTGGTAAGCGTAGGAGATGGTTTGGTTACGAACTCCTATGCTGGTGAAGTTGAAAGACGAGGTTTTGATAGGAAAGATGAATGAAAACCAAGGGATATTATGGAGAGGATTGTTTTGTCGGTTGTGTTTGTTTCCAAGTTTGTAGGAAATGTTTGAGACGACTGCCGACCGGCAGATTGTGGAAATAGTCACTGGCGGTGCTGGGATCTATTCTTCCTGCTTGTGGTAGATGAATTTGCTGCAGTTGTCCGGTGTGGAGCTACGATGGTTGTTTCTTTTCTTGTTGTGGTTGCTTCTACGAAAGTACTGGTTGTTTCCGCGAGATGACTGCGAGTTCCCGTGAGAAGAATTGGCCTGAGGCTTAGAGGGTTGTTGCGTTAAGGGAGCTGACGATGAATTGGTATGAGGCAGTGGCTTCTTAAATGGTTGCTCGATGAGGATTTCGGAGGAGGCTTTGGTTTACAAGAGATGTCCAAGTGAGGTGCCAAAGTGGGGATTTGACCTCTGAACAGGGTGTCTGATTCATGAAGGGGTTGATTACGCAGAATATGCTTTGTTGATGCGTTCAAGTTTTTTAAAGTTGTGCTTAGGGCAATGTCTCGAAGCAGGAGACTTGAGTTGAAAAGTGTTTTCGTGAACCAGCTGAAGGTGTGATAGGTGGCGAAAGATTTTCCTGAATAGCGCGGAGATGAGGAAATGGAGGTGTTTTATGTTCCTGTGACTTGATTCGAGGGTCAATCTTTCGTATAGGGCGTTGATAGCTGTGGCTAAAACATCGGCTGGAAGGCGGCGCGTAAGCCGAGACGTAAAATTTTGTCGTTTTTTTGAGGACAGCGATGGGAACATCGGCACATCGGGGGAAGAATAATGCAGTTTCGAAGTTCATCAGTTGCGTCAGTGGCTAGAAATTCAGATTGTTGATATGTCTCGAATTGTCTTCGGTTGGCAGCACCGATGCCAGAGGAGCGACAGAACTATGTTTCACGTCCATGTCGAGGTGGAGGAGGTTCTTTGTTAAGTTCCTATGGTTCACCTTTTCCTAGCAGGGAACCTCCGGTGCGGAGCAGTGTGGTGAGGAGGGTAGTGGATTGGCCGACTTTCGCTCTTTCTCTGTTGTTTCTGTCGCGGAGAACGAAGCAAAATCAAGTTGAAAGGCCTCTGTTTTTTGTGGACGAAAGAGAAGGCCCAGGTTTGTAAAGGTAGTCATCGGAAACGATGGGTTCGACGGCTTTCAAGAGGTCAAAGAGTGGGATACCCGTGGGATCATTGTTGGCTTGTAAGGAGTCTTCATGAGGATCAAGAGGCTGCTGTTCGAACTTACTCGCGGTGAGGGGCAGCGTCTTCTTCCAAGAGCGGAGGGAGAGTCCAAGTCGTCGTCAGGTTGAATAATGCTGCTGAGGAGGCAGTGTAGGTCAGCCGACGAAAGAACAGAACGACGTTTCTTCGATGGTGAGACGACGGAGGGAAGCTTCCTTTTCCATGAATCGTTGTCAGAGGTTGCAACCCAGTCTTGAACATAAGAAATGTTGTGTAATGAAGGTGGTGGAACAGGAATGGGAGTTTTGGCTTTGCAGGAAAATTTCTTGACGGCTCTGTCCATTAGACGATGAACTTCAGGGGAATTCGTCGGTGAGGTTTAGGTGATAACGAGAGTCGCAGGATGAAAGATCCACTGGGTGACTGGTTGTGCGTGATGGTGGCGCAACTTCAACGTCTGGCGTAGAAGATGATGATGACAAAAGAAGGTGAGAAACATGCTGCTGATCGCATGGAATAGGCGATGCCGTGGAACGGTTCGGGTCTGCCGAGGTTGCCGGGAGATGCGGGGAGGGCAGTACGACGATGCTTGGGTCTTCGGGCAGAGGACTGGCAGACGGGGCCGGGGATCTGAGTCGGGCCGGTGAATCCATGAGAACGGATTTCGAGTATCAGCTAAAGAGCCGCGAAAGAAAGGCGAAAGATCTTGGGGGCGAGAAGCTTCTTCGAGTGATGATCCCGAGGGCGAGAGGCAGAGATCTTGAGGGCGAGAGACTGCTTTCAGACGAAAGATCTTGAGGGTGTTGGTCTTCAAACGGCGAAAGATCTAGAGGCGAAAGATTTTCAGGAGATGTCTTCAGGAGCGACCGTCTTCTACGAGAGCTTGAGGAAAAGACATGATCGGGCCGAACGCTTAAATAGGAGGGCTGCGCATGACGCATGCACAGTAGGGTTGCGCGCTGGCCATATCTAGAGAGCGAAAAACCTCAAAAAGAGCACCCATTAACTGAATGCAATTACATTTACAGGTAGTAGAAATTTTCAGGCCGATGCATAGAAACAAAGGCTGCACAGCAGAAACAATCAAGATGCGTTGAAGCCCAGGCTATTAAAAGTGGCAAACT
Source organism: Lithobius niger (assembly GCA_023313725.1). Taxonomy (NCBI): domain Eukaryota; kingdom Metazoa; phylum Arthropoda; class Chilopoda; order Lithobiomorpha; family Lithobiidae; genus Lithobius; species Lithobius niger. Next base: position 12,177 of record JAHWFP010130174.1, read on the forward strand.
ATGACATGTTTGTTTGTGGGGCAGAAAGTCCGAGAAAGGTTACTGCTTCTTGAATAAAACCTTATGTGTTCTATAACCGCAGAGACATCACCTAATGCAGTCGAGAGTACATAAAGTTCTGAAAGGCGAACTCTTTATCAACTCGTGATAGTGTGTAATGGTGTAGCGCATTCATGCTAATTTACTCTTTTGACTTCGGTTCAGTTAAACCTAACCTTAAACATCAAACGAGTTCGTGTTGTTTTCTAATCTAATCCAACGCAGAGAGCTCAATAGTTGACGTTGTCGTTGTTGTGTTACTGTTTACTTAAAGGAGCCGAAACCAAACTACGTTATCTAGCCCACTGTAGACAAGGGGAGGGATAATTTAGCTGGAGAAATCCAAGAGGAAAACCAACGATGTTTAGCATGCTACAATCGACCGCAGGCCCTTCTCAACTAATTCAGAGTATAACCAGTGCAGTGGAAGTAACAATGCTAAAACAATGATACAATAATGAAAAGACAGTTTATATTGTTGAGGGCAGCTGCACTATACCAAATCCAGATACCCCAGACATGGTCAGTTGCAATCGCTCACGCATTGCATTTGAGGAGCACGGGGTGGTATTGGATGCACCGTTTGCAACATTGGTTTGGATTGGTCGCTCATGCATATGTCCATGTTTCACCAAACTAAGTTTCTTCAATCAAATTTTTACGCACGTTGTCTAACAAATGCTGATTTTCGTTTGCTTCGCTCACTCAATCAGTGCATCCCTTCAGTCGCTCCTCTACTCCCTTGGTTAACATAAATATAATGAAGCTAGACTTGTTTAAAAAAAACTGAATGATGATTTCCTCACGGCAATGTAATTTCTGTCAGTGCATTTTTGAGCACACTGGCCAATTCGCTTCTTTCAGTGCATTGTTATGGCTGGGCATTGAACAACAGTTTTTTTTTCCTATTTTTGTTGTCGTTCGTTACTGATCGTTTCGCTCCCAGATATATTTCATCATATCAATAAACCAAAACTGGTAAAAAGGACAGCCAAGTTCCGAATGGTTCAGCCCTTCAAAGGAGTGATATCAACACACCACATAATGTTCAAGTTTTCATTTAGACCTTCGAACTATTAGTTGGTGCGATTAACTTGGCGAATGTTTTGGTGTGTTGATATCACTCCTTTGAAGGGCTGAACCATTTGGAACTTGGCGGTCCCTTTTACTAGTTTTGGTTTTTGATGTGATATCAATTTTTTTTAATTGTGCATTAGGCCCAACTCAATTAGCCTGCAGACGTGTAATAAAGTGCCACGTCAACAATAGCTTGAGTGGCCTTTTTTCCAATATTTTAATTTCATATCACTCCTTTGAGAGGCCGAACCATTCTCAACTTAGTCATTTCTTTACCAGTTTTTGGTTTTGT
>JAHWFP010130174.1:24293-72072 GCA_023313725.1 Lithobius niger
TGCTGCAGGTGTGAAGATGACCACCACAAAAGATCAGGTGATTCTGAAGGGTCTAGCATTGTTGGAATTTAAATTCTGTCTTATGTACCTGCATAAAATATGACGTCGCAGAAATTCTTAAACCTGCGATGATTAAGGCATTAAAAGGAACATTGCTGCACATATTCAGATGACCACCATGAAAGATCAGGTGATTCTGAGGGGTCTAGCATTGTTGGAATTTAAATTCTGTCTTATGTACTGGCATAAAATGTGGCGTCGCACAAATTCCAAGACCTGCGATGACTTAAGGTATTAAAAGGAACACTGCTGCACGTGTGAAGATGACCAACACCAAAAGATCAGGTAATTCTAAGGGGTCTGACCAAGTTAGAATTTGAATTCTGTCTTATGTACAGGTATAAAATGTGACGTCGCAGAAATTCTTAGACCTGGATGACTTAAGGCATTAATAGGAACATTGCTGCACGTATGCAGATGACCACCAAAAAATATCAGGTGATTGTTAGAGGTCTGACCTTGTTGGAATTTAAATTCTGTCCTATGTACTGGCATAAAATGTGATGTCACAGAAATCCCCAGACCTGCGATGACTTCAGGTATTAATAGTAGGGTTGTTGTGTGCATGCAGATGACCACTAACAAAGATCGAGTGATTCTTAGGGGTCTGGCCTTCTTGGAATTTAAATTCTTTTTTATATCATAGCAAAAAAGGCGACGTTGCAATAATTCTACGACCTGCAAAATACTTACGGGAATTTAGGACCACCACCAAATATAAAGTGGTTCTGAGGGGTCTCACCTTGTTCTGTTTTAAACCTTACCATTGAATAGGATGTTGCAGTAGTTCTACGACCTTCAATGACTTCCAGCAATGACACTGTTCCCCTTGTTACCCTGACTAACCAACCTCGGTGAGCATAGTTCTATCCCTCACGTGTTTACTGCCTGTTGCAATGAAAACGACGTATTTTGCCTCCTGGCGCCATACCAGTTCTCCCAAAGGTTGGAAGATTAGCTCCTCTTAACGTTGCATTACTAAAACAAGAATCTTGTAATATCAAATCATCTGGCCTGGAGCCAGGAAGCAAAGGCCGCTGCTTCTTTCCTGGAAGGCATTGTGCAAATAAATGGTGAAATGTAAATCGACTTGTAGGTACGCATAGTTTTTACGTGGGAATATGTTATCTATAATTTTACTATTAATTATTTTACTTGTAAAAACGGTCTTACATGCCACACTTATTTATTAACGATTATACAGCAGACACAAGTTCTTAGAAATTCGTGCCTCTGTATAAAATTTTTCGTGCACGACAAATTAAAAGTAATTTGTAATAATTATTTTTATAATAAAATTAATAAACTAAATAAAAAATAAATATAGTGTTATCATAAATTGTTATATTTCAAAGTTACGCAATAACAATTATTGTTACTATTATTAATTTTTATTAAAAAAAACTAAGCAGGTAGTGCTTAGAACGTGGTACTTTACTGTATTTTTAATATTGCTTTTTGAAGGATCGTGGTTTTCTAAGGTCTTGGATGCAAAATAATTATAATAATAATAAATAAATAATAATTACAATTACTGTTACCGTTATCCATTTTTATTACAAACTAAGCAGGCAGCGTTCAGAACGTGGTAATTTATTTTTAATATGTCCTTTCCAAGGCTCGTGGACTTGGATGTAAAAAAAAATAGTAAATAAATAATAAACAAAACAAAGTTTACATTTCATACTACGTAAATAATTTTAAAATTAATCCTTTACAACTTTTATTAACGCTGATTTTGTTTTTTTTACCCCTCTTTTGTCAAATCGTTATTTTTCATCTGGTGTAATTCATCAGCAGAAGCAAAATGTGCACGTAGTAGAGATGCTGGCTTTTAAAAATCCGTTAACTTTCGATTTTTTGGTAGTTTCGATTTGTGAAGGAAAAGTAATAATACTGAAAAAAGTAAATTTTTATATTACCGTTCAATAATTATTTCATTATTAAAGTTTGTGTTAATTTTTTTTTAGTGCTGGATTTGTTTATTTTCACCTGTTTTTAACAAATCGTTGCTTTATTATCCTTCAGTGAAAGCGTTTTTAGCGCTACTGTTGCCAGGAATGGGTAATTGATGAGCGGTCGTTGCTGAATTCGTTGCTAGACTCACCGACGTAATGCACGTGGCGTAAATTTACGTTCCTCAGCTTGTAAATTCTAATGTTAGGCTGTTGTATCTAAGGAACCGGTCATTATTATATATCGCGGGAGGGGGTGTGTGTGTGTGTGTGGGGGTGGTGGGAGGGGGGGGGGGTAAAATTGAGGGTGGTGGTCACGAATATTTTGGACCCGTGGAGGGGGGGGGGGGGGGTGACATCAGGTTCCGTCAAGAGGGGGGTCTAAAACACACTGAACAATCTAGAAGAAAAAGTCATTCTTGGACGTCTTAAATGGCACTTTCAACAGTCAACATTTCTAAAAACGCCTCAGCTTCTGGGGGTAAAGAGCCCTCCCAGAAGACTCTATGATGTGAGTGTTTACAAGGTTTTGAAGCTATTAGTACCAATATTGCAAGTATAGATTTTACAAAGATCTTTGTAGAAAAGCCTTGGCTCCTGGTTTCTTGGCTTCTTGTATCATTCAGGTGCTGACTATGTTACGGATGTGGGCATACCTCAGAATCTAGGAAAACAAAGCCGCGGAAAAAAAAGCCTGGAAAAAAGGCCCCGGAAAAAAAAGCCGCGGAAAAGAAAGCTGATGGAAAAAAAAACCGGTGGAAAAAAAAGCCGCGGAAAAAAGGCCGCGGGAAATAAAGCTGATGGAAAAAAAAGGCTGATGGAAAAAAAAGCCGTGGAACAAAAAGCCGCGGAAAAAAGGCCGATTGACAAATAAAGCGCGAAAAAATCTGGTTAAAAATTTACAAAAAAACTACCTAAATGTACTTAACGTGTGTATTAATCATTCATGTTGCATGTTGCTCGGTCAAGGTCACCTTTGGAATTCCGATAGGAAAAGAAGTCACAAGTTCCCAAATTCCTTAACTGGGGAGGTGGTGGGGGAAAGGGTCGTCCTCAGTTTGGTCGTGTGTCTATAAATGATTCACTTTTTCTTGCGGTGCACGGGGGAGGGGGGGCGGGGAAGAGGTGAGGGTGGCGGGAAAGGGATACGATCCAGAAACAAATATTAAAATGTTTGCCGGGAAATATCAAAATAACTCTAAAAACAAAAAAAAAGGTAAAGGAGTTCGGGAATAAAAGTATGCTTTCCGGAATTTTCAACGGTGTTGTGCGTAGCTTTGGTATGGACATTTTATTTTTCTACATGTTAAATAAGGAATAATTCCCAATTCATTATACGATAACTTTCGATAGAAAAATAAAAAACAGAGAGATTTAGCTGTAGAAGAAAAATAGAAATTGGCTGGTCATTAATGTAAATCGTGCTGAATCATTCACTTTTTTACTTTACCGTGGCCAGTAAACTATTTGGCCCGATCTACAACGAATTAGAGCGGGTGGACAAAATGGACGCCACGACTGTCCCATTTCTTGAGGTCTGTTCGGAAATTGGCAAATCGCATCGGTGAATTTTTGTACGGAGAGCCGCGACATCTATTGGCATCTAGTTGCAGTTTTTAAAATATAATTTTAATTTTACGTAGATTTGTGTGACAGTTTTATTAAGTATTGAATTAATTTTAAATAGTTTTTTTTATCACTCAACCATAATTAAGCAATTTTTCTGCGCTTGGAAAAAAAAAGCGACACGTTCATGTACCCAGAAAGTATTGCAAGGGAAGGAACGTTGACATTTTTGTACGGGTGGTGTCGCCCTCGGTTGGCAGAATGAGGCAACATAACGAACCATCGCATAAGTGGCGTTTACAGCGGCCATATTGCCCAACCCAGTTGTGTATGCAATTTTTCATCCAAGATCCGGCCAGTACTGCAGAGAGCCCTGACTTAACAAAAATTAACAAGCATGATTTTTGGTAAAAGAAGCCTCCTGACCGATGACGTTTGAATGGAGAATCGAGACGATACCTTCCCTTGTAAAATTTACAGCGGGGGAGATGACGATAAAAATCTAAATGACGTATTAGGACGGAGCAGGTGAGTTTTGAGATCACGGCCAACTGCGTTAAAGGGCAATTACATCCAATTTGACATGCATGCTTTACTTTTGGATCACTTACACAATAACTAAACACAAGAACTGCGGTAAGAATACGTGACGTACGTCCGATACAACAATTTAATTATTGCATCACCAAAACACGATAAGGAGACCGCCATTGTTTTGCTGGAACGCGCAGAAATTAATGCCGACGGATGTCACTTTTCGATTTCGACTCGCAGCCGATTGAGATAGCTCTATTGGCTGTGAGAGCTCGAGCGTCTCACGTCCTTAGCTGGCCGACAGTTGTAGTGGCCAGCTAAGGCCATCGGATGCTTGAGCTCTCACACCAATAGAGCTATCTCAATCGGCTGCGAGTCGAAATTGTAAAGTGACATCTGTCGGCATTAATTCCTGCGCGTTCAGCAAAACAATGGCGGTCTCCATATCGTGTTTTGGTGATGCAATAATTAAATTGTTGTATCGGACGTGTGTAACGTATTCTTACCGCAGTTATTGTGTTTAGTCAAGGCCGTAGGAAGGGTAAGGCGAGCAAGGCGCCCGCTTAGGGCGCCGCCTTGCTGGGGGCGCCACGCCGAATTCGTGCCAACCATGTAACCGTGGAAGTGGATGGTAATAGTATTTTTTTAACACATCGTCATCAAAGTTCACAACGCTGTAAGAGACGTGCTTGCTTGGGCTTGGTTTAGTGCTCGCTGCACAATTTCCGGATGTTTTGTTAGCCGATTATTTGTTTTTCCTTGAATGATCAGAAAACCGAAAACTGAAATACAAAAAAAAAGGTTTATAGAGAGGCACTTCAGTATACTTGCTTCTTGCTTTTTAAAGAGATGCTTGCACCCGAAAAATTTGAAAATTAAAAAAAAAAAAAAACGGTTCTTTATTCCGGTTGAATTAGTTATACTGAAATGTTTATTTTCAGGTTGTTCTAGCGAAATATATTACTCTCATCTCTTTATCACCTTATTTGAGGTTTTTTTTTTTTTTATCAGTTGGCAAGCACAAATTAATACGGAATCCCATTAGTTCAATAAAAAACACTTTTTGAGATTTGTTAATGTTCATTGTGTTCAACTGCTTTAAATACCTAGTACAGGCCTCTCTCATTTACTAGGAGTATTTACTATTTAGTTTACCATTTTATATATGAGGAGTAAGCCTCAATATAATATCCGTTCTTGATATAGGTAGTCAATGGAAGGGGGAGGGGGGTGGGTGCCGCTCAGTTGGCTTGCCTTGGGCGCCAGGGGGGCTAGCTATGGCCCTGTGTTTAGTTATTGTGTAAGTGATCCAAAAGTAAAGCATGCGTGTCAATATGGATGTAATTGCCCTTTAAACAAACAACAACATAAATATTTATCGTTTTTATTTATTAGGGTGCTCCAAAAAAACTTTTTTTCAAAAAACCTTTCTCCTTGGCCATTTTCATATTTCACTTGTCAATATGAGGTGCTACAAGAAATTTCAGGTCATTTGAGGCATTCTAAGCCTTGCCGCCAGGTTTTGAGTGTTAACATAGGTAAAGTCCATATACAACATAGTACATGTATATAACATATATATGAAAGTATATGAGCTATATTTAAAGCTGTGATAAAATTCATTGATTTAAGCCTTTTCTTTTTTTCCAGTCAAGTGTCTGACTACTAAATAGTATCACTTGTCCACCACTTCACCAACAAATTAAGGCAAAAACAGCAGAAACCCGTGCCCTACGTCATAAAACTTAAGTAAGTGTGGCTAATTGGGAACGAGGTTGAAGAACTCTCTACTTTTCGAATACCAACCCAATGAGATGTACGGATATATTTTTTCTACCTGAAAGATGATCCAATAAAACATGAAGAATTTCGTAACTTTAATGGTGCAGTAGCAGTCTTGCAACGCTGTGAGAAGGCTGGGATTGCAATGCGGCGCAAGGATAAGGTGAAAGCAAAACTCCTAGATCTCTGTGGTCCCTGCCAGCTTGTCCAAAAAGCAAAGGGAAAGAGTCAAATGAGCAGAAGGAACAATCATTCATTGAAGATATGGCTAATTATTTCTTTATTGCACTTCAAAATGCTCAGACAGGTTTCGTCAACAGAACCACATGAATGAAGATGTGAGATTTCTTCAAGCTTTGAAGGAAGGAACAAAAGTCTTAATGTACACAGAAGATTAAATTTATAGAAACAAAATAGTGAAGAGATTGCATCGGGTCAGTTCGAAATTACACATAAAAAATGTAGAAGAAACACGGAAAACCTGTCGGTCTCAATCTTCCGCTGAGCATTTTGAAGTGCAATAAAGAAATATTTTGTCATATCTTCAATGAATGATTGTTCCTTCTGCTCCTTTAACTCTTTCTCTTTGCTTTTTTTGGACAAGACGGCAGGGACCATAGAGATCTAGGAGTTTTGCTTTCACTTTATCCTTGTACCAAGTTTCAATCCCAGCCTTTTCCGATTGTTTTTGCACATCCACAAGAACTTTTTCTGCTACTGCGCCATTAAAGTTACGAAATTTTTCATGTTTCATTGGATCATCTTTCAGGTAAAAAAATATCTCGGCACATCTCCTTGGGTTGGTATTAGAAAAGTATAGGGAGTTCTTCAATCATGTTCCTAAGTAGCCACACTTCAGTTTCATGACGTAAGACAGGGGTTTCTGTTATTTTTGCCATCATTTGCCAGTGATGTGGTGAACTGGTGATACTATTTAGCAGTCAAAAACTAGTCTCTGAAAAAAAAGAAAAGGCTTAAATCAATAACTTATAATAGCTTTAAAAAAGCTCATATACCTTCATGTATATGTTATATTCTATATGTGTACTACGTTGTATATGGAGTTTACCTGTATTAACACTCAAAACCTGGCGGCAAGGCTTAGATAGAATGCTTCAATTAACCTGAAATTTTTTTGTGGCAACTCACATTGACAAGTGAAATGGGAAAATGGCCAGGGAGAAAGGTTTTTTGAAAAAAAGTTTTTTTTGGAGCACCCTATTATTTATATAACTTTTGAATTTTTGTTGGGGGAGGGAGGGGAGTGAGTATGTGTTTTTCTTACTGAATTCTTGTACGTATAAGGTGCACCGCCTTGCTCCACATTATCTGCTTGTATGCGGTGAAAAGGCTTTGGCAGTCCATCATGCTGCCACTCTTCAAACCTAATAGCGTAGTGTAGTCTCTCGTTGTAGCCCTTAAGGCATTTCATCTGCGTAATGTTTATGTTAGCTTAATGATATTGCACACGAACATTTATTACAGATTGGAATTTTGAAGGGCAAAATGATAAAATACATTTCTTTTCTTAAAATATTTATTTTCCTGAGGAAACATGAATAGAAAAAGGGCAGTTGAACAACAACTTATAATTCTTTAACGATAGGCTAACGAGGAACAAACAACAACAAAAACAATGCAACTTCGCAGCCATTTTAAAACCAGCCTTTGACATTCACTTTGTGTATTCAACAATGTGAGTGGGAAACGCATGGAAGTGGGACAAAAAGTAGTTTCAACTCAGTGTCAAATTACAGTCTTGGCAACTTTTTCTATCAGGTAACCACCACTTAGCCATACGGTAATAATTATTACTGATAGCTAATGTATTGACAAGGTTTCAAAGGTGCACAAAGAAGTGTTTCAGTATCACAAGAACTATAAAATTGAGTAGACCTTTTTTAGACAGCTTTGAAATTGGAAATTGAAGCTTTGCAGTTTCTAACTTAGTGCCATAGTAAAGTCACTGTTGATGCATACACTAATAAAATGCCATATTTTAAGACCAAAAAAATTGTACGACTTCTGTTTTCATTTAGTACTATATCAGGATCAAGGGCATTCCAATTCACAGTACTGTTGTAAAAGAATGAGTACATAAAAAAAACTGCTTAAAGTTTGTGGCAACAAAACTGCCAAGCATTCTGCAGAGATGCCCAGTACAGTAAGATCATTGCTTCTTTTACATATTTTGTAAAATGGGCAAAGCTTCTTTTTCCTTACGCAATGCTTGTTTTACTTACAGGAGAATAGTGTCACCATGAACCAAGTTACACCAACACACAACTTAAATTCACTCTGTTAAGACATACAGATCACATTCTGGGTTGAACAAGGTGACTAAATTTAACAATAACTATTGATGCCTTCCTCATCATCTGAAACCGAATTGTGTACAGAGCTAATGTAAAATTATTAGCATGCAACCAATTCCAGTTCAATACGAAAGTTTACTGTTCTTCACGTAACTATACACTTGACGAGGCAAAGTGAATGGCATTAGTCATGACCAGCGCAAAAGAATCTCTCGAACCCTCTTCCAGCTGAAGTATTACATCGCAGTATAAGTAACAAATTGCTTCACCTAACGCGTAACTTGCGTGTCGCAGAATACAAAAGTTTGTCATGTTTACAAAACAGGCGTCAAGTGCTCCAATTTAAGTAGAGCCCCAATTGCTGTATTCTGCTACCTATTTACAAAACGTATTGATACGACAAAACGAATTGGGAACAAACAAATAACACTAAGTGCAAATAAAAACACAAAGGACTAGACTTTACCAACTAGTACTGTAGTGAGGATGGGTGCAAAACGTCTATCAATAAACTGAAACTGAATACAAACCGATACATTCTGATATACAATAAAACAAATGAATTATTATAATACATTTTACTTGTATAATATTGTATGCGATGTAAGTAACAAGTGCACAATATTGAAATTTAAAATATATTCAAGACATAGTTCATCTATTTTAAGTCTCCAAACTCAGTTAATCAGTCTTCTTACATTCCACCCGGCACCCCCTTCAAATTGCTGTCAACTTATTCAGACGGCAATATTTGTAAAACTTGGCACAAATGAGTTTATTGTAATATAAGAAAGTTGAGTGCCCGAGAATAGTTAATTGTTTCCACCAATTGGCTAATGCTATTTGTTAAACAAAAGGAAAACAAACAGCTTTGTCCAGATCGTTACATTTCTGCTGGTTTTGGTGGTAGCTTGTAGGCATATTTTTTTGTTCAATATTTGTACAACTATTTTATTGTAGCGAGTGAGCCAGCAAAATAAAAATGGATGCCAAGAAAGGTCAAGGTGACGGCTATTCAGAAAGAATTTTCAGCATCAGAAAATGCAGACGGTAATGCTCACCAATTACAGTAGTCTAGCTAAATTAAAAATTATTTCCGTTCAGTTTTTTAGCACCAAAACTTCTGAAAACATAAGAGACAAGTTTCATTACACAACATGATGCATGTACATTTCTTAAAAAAAAAAACAATAAAACTTGATAATGTAATACATATTCTTTTAAGTATCGAGTTGCTCAAGACTTCATGTACATATGTTTTACAGGCAAGCATACATTCTATAATAATTGACGTGGGTAAGATGCGATGCAACTTAAATAAAAATGTTTTCAGGTGTCAGTGTAATTCCACAAATTCAAACACAACAAACAGGATCAGTACAAGACTAGAACTTGCCTGCTACGTTATGTTATAGCAAGTCAATTCTAACGAAACCAAATCAAGTAGTCAGATGGATGGTGACTGACCTTGTCTATAACATGGCTGAGGCAAATGATTTTTAAAATGTGAATCTCCGATTTCCACTCTGAGAGGTTTCAGAAATGTCACTAAACTGTTCGTTGTTCATGCTCATTCTCGAAAGTAAATACCACAAAAGTATTTTGTGAATTTTCGACTGCTTTGAAGGTAGAATTTCGTTGTTGGTAATCTACACTTCCTAGTCTTTTTCAGCCAGCTTGTGATTGTGTTTTTATGCTCTGGATTACATCTGCTCTGTTCTCACGGTTTAAATTTTGCCACACCCATAGCCCTCTGCATTTTTTAGAAGGTCGTCCCAATTTCTCAGAAGGTCGTCGTTAAGCTCGTCACGTATCAAAAATTGGATGCCAGGGGTGGAAAGTGCCTTAATGTTTATTAGGATTCTGCCACTATTTTGGTAAGCCTGGATGGCTAACGATTCCAATTGGCGAAGACGTCTAGCCCAGTTGGGGTATTTATTTTTGAGAATGAGTGTGAACAACGAACAGTTTGGCGTAATTATACAAATAATACGAACAAACATTTTTTTCATAAGACAATATAGCGATGCAAATTTCCGTGTTGCTATCATGAGGAATCGTCTTTGAATTACAAATTTTAGTTTCATATTTATGAAGTATACAGTTCGCACTGAAAAAGCAAATAACAAAATGAGATTTTACATTATATGTCATTCTATAATAAAGTGAGAACGCTTTAATTATTGTTATTTTCGTAAGGCTATTACAATTATTTCTTATTATTGTATGACCCATACGCTGATTACGAAAGACAGCCCGTTAGTGAGTTGATAACAAGTAATGACAAATTTTTATATGTAGTTGGTTATACCTATGCATGCATGTTTCTGTGAGTTGTATAGCCTAACAACTGTTTAATTTGAAATTAAATGTAGAGTAACCATTCCACTTTATTATTTAAGTTTAGCACTATTAATTAATTAAGTAGTTTGTTCGGTAATCACGCATGAATATGTTAACCCATGAGTCAACTGGCTTTTCACTTTAGTGAGGTATGCAATTCTGTATTGTTCTGTTCCAACGTATTGTTTAGATTGGACAAAAATTTAGTTGTCGGTGTTAAAAATGCATACCGAAAAACAGAACCAACAGTTCTTACGACATTATGAGACTGACAATAATTTTGTAGCAATAATAATGCAACTTGAACTCTGGTAATGAACAAAATAATACCACTCAAATTTCATTCAAGGTGCACAGAGTGTTAGCACAATATGTATCCCATAAATAAGCTACTGCCAAAAACCAAATGATATGTACGACATGCATGCTCGGTTGTAAATAATGAGTGTTGCAATTTCATCCGAATTCACAAAATCAAACACAACTTAAACTGAAGCAAGTTGTTCTCAAGTTATACATTCATTTATTTAATTAACTATTAAAGGGCAATTACATCCATTTTGACATGCACGTGTTACTTTTGGACCACTTAAACAATAACTAAACACAAGAATTGCGGTAAGAATACGTTACGTACGTCCGATACAACAATATAATTACTGCAACACCAAAACACGAGACGGGGCCGCCATTGTTTTGCTGGAACGCGCAGAAATTAATGCCGACAGATGGTAACCATCGATTTCGACACGCAGCCGAATGAGATAGCTCTATTGGGTGTGAGAGCTCAAGCGTCCGACGGCCTTAGCTGGCCACTACAACTGTCGGCCAGGTAAGGCCGTCTGTCGCTTGAGCCTTAGTAGTTCGGCTACAACCAGTAGAAATAAGCATTCGCGTTTATGTTTCCAATTTGTGAATTTCAACTGACCATTTAGCAATACGAAACACTTTTAAGTTTGATGCTGGCTTGTCTGATCAAACACAAAGTCACCTGTCTGCAGATAGAGAACAAAATCTTACAAATTTTGTATTGGAAATCATCATATTTTACACTAAAAAATCCAACAAAACCAGATTCATATACGAAGCTGATGATCCAAATTTAATGCTGTATATAATAAACACACAGGTGACCATATAATAAATACGCCCTTACTCGACTTCCTATAAATCATAATATTAGCAGCTAGTATGGTTAGACTTTACTGAATGGTTCTTTCTCATTTAATTACTTGTTTATCTCCACATTTAGAAGGTCGTGGAACTGTGTTTTGTTGATCAAATATCAAAACACTACATTTATTTTACTTGATCAAATATCAAAACACTAATGAATACACCATTAAAAAACAAGTTTGATGTTCAAGATCAACTTCACATTGATAATGGACTACATCTGGATTTTTCTGTCTCGAACACTTACAGGAAACAATTCAAATTTAATGGCATCAAGATGTGACAACACAGACCTCCGCTGCCACAATTAGCAGTCAATAATTTAAGCATGACCGACCAATAAAATGTTGTACAAATGATTAAGTATCTCGCCACACAACGGATTATTAAGAAGCTACAGCCAGATCTACTACATGTTTGTAAGACATGTTATAAAGCTCTGAAATAAAAAATAAATAGAACTTTAATTCTCATTAAAAAAAGTACCATAAATTAAAGCTATTCTTTAGGTTGACTGCTTTAGGTGAGATTGACTAAACTACTTAAGATCTGTTTCCGACTAAAATAAAGCTAGACAATAAAGTCATTAAGCACTTCTTTTCATCATACTAATATATGAATATTTCCCCGTCATTAAATAAAATTATAAAAATTAACGAAATTTAATAGCAAATACTTTATTTACACACTTGAGTGGTGTTCGTGCAGATGTAGTATTTAAAAGAAATAAATAATCAAATACTTCTTATTCTGCTTATGACATACTGTACAACAAAGAATACTATTACAGACCGTACATTGTTTATAAAGTATAAATAAATAAACTAGAAGTGGAAAGCAACTTGCAAATTACTCCTTTTGTTATCGACTAGTCATTAACCCAAACATGCATGGGAAGAAATGAAGGTATGTTAATTAAATGAGAATTAACGTACAAATTCTATTTCAACTAAGATTACCTATTCTGCTATGCACATTTACTAAACAGTAATGTTAAAAAAAAATAGCATAACAAGGCAGGATCATCCATTCCACGGGTTAAGTACCCGGTACCTCAGCTACTTTTTAACGATAAAAAAAACAGCAACAAAAAAGTTTAAAACTTAGCCTTTATCACTGCAGCAAAACAAAAGAGAATTACAAGCTGGCATGTTTTGCTAATACTTGTCTATCATACAAGTTGCAAAAATAGTTTTAATAACACTTTACAAAACTATTAAACTTTATAGATTTCACCCCTATCGACTAGGAGCCTTGGTTCAATGAAATTCTGCAAGACGTGAAGAAAAAATACACATTTTATTTGTTTGGTGCATTTTGTAACACAATCATCCTTACAGGTGACACACTTGTCATGAGAAACTTGAGTATGGTGAATACGGATTGAGAATTCATTCTCTCAGTATCCTTTTCTTATTAATTGCAAGTGTTCGAAATGAGATCTTTTTGCTTAAGATACAAGCACTGCCTTGTAAGACTATTTCTCGTTAATAGTTAGCGTTGCAAGTGTAGCAAGCAAAGGGGGACACAAAAATGCTACATTCACAGGGTTTTCTGTAACCTTTCTGAAGTAACATAATGTGACTATCATAGAGTTGATTGAGATATGGGTGTGACGACCGTTGTGTTTAGGATTTTGTGTTTTCAGTGCTAAAATGTAACTTTGCATTACTGTACTCGTAAACTGTCAAGTTGTGTCACCAAAGCAATTAAAATTGCACAATTATTAAGTTTACCTTCACTATCATCATTTTACATCACACAGGCATGTAATGAGTTTTCATTACTACATTTCTCTTTTTCACAGACTAACTTTACTGTCCAGTACCTTCACAACATCAACTAAGCGCTGTCACAAAAAAGTCAATCTTCAGCTTGTGAATCTTCTACTTGCGTCTTCTTCTATACAAAGACTGACTGACAAGTAGTCACTCAAAGCAGGTAAACGCTCCATAACGTAGCGTTGCACGAGGCTAGATAGCAGTTTACACGACGATCAGATCGTGGAGTGCATGAAGACACCTCCAACTGCTTTTTATCTAGTACTTTACTGGCCTAGTATCGGCAGTGATACCTTAGCTGTACTCAGCAGCTGGTGCTTACAAATCAAACGCAGCAGCTTACGAAGGCATACCCAATCAGCTAAACAAAACAATTTTTTTTTGCTACATGCCTGTTGTGTTGGCTGCTGATGATGTGCAGTTCAGTGGAAGATTGAGCTCAGGAGCTGACGAAGAACTGAGCAAAAGGTGATTCGGACCAAAGGCAGGGTGAGGATGAGGATCCGTCTGAAAGAGATGGGATAAAATGCATGTAAAACAGTGCACCTATTTTTCAAATATGTTTGGTAGTTGAAAGTTTTTTTTCAAAAGTTTATTTTCCCCCTCCAGTTTCTACAAGTTATTTCAGGTCGTGTGTGATAGTAACTCATGCGAAGAAGAATCAAGAAAAAAGTCAAGAAAAACCCAACATCACAACACAAACAAGTCGCTTGGCTACAAGCCTACTTGTCTACTTGCATTTTCGGTGGAATGGAACACGAAAACTACCAGTCCATCTTGTTAGGTTAGGTTCGAACTTCAAAGTGCCACTCCGGACTAACAAGAAGAACTGGTAGTTTTCGTGTTTGTAGTGACACTTCTGATGAAGGTGGCGTTTCCACTCCGCCAAAAATTCAAGTAGCCAAGTAACTGTTTGTGTTGTGGTGTTGTGTTTTTCGTGAGTTTTTTCTTGAGTCTTTTTCCTATGTCGTTCATACGCCACACAGTAAATCCGTTCACGGTTTGCTGGTTTTCTTGGTGATAGTACCATAAATCATGTATTAAACACCCAGGTGAAGCTAATGCCGGCCCCCTGAAATACTTTTACGGTCAAAATCGTGAAATAGTACAGCTGGTGCCCACCCCTTAAGTCGTTACTTTTCTACAGCAAAATTAACTAAAAGTTTGAGCTGCGACTAGAAACATAGAGGTGAAAACGAATGCTTGCACTGCTTGCTATGCTATGCTTACTGGTTCCTTCCCCATCTGTGGGATAATGATGGACTCTTCCTCTGTCTACTTGCTGCTGCAGGAAAGCCTCTCCTCTCTCCCCTCCCATTCTCCTCTCTTCATGCAATTAAAAGGATGTAAAAATTAGCCTTTTTAACATTGTTCAAAAGATTTTAGTTACCATATTTTCTGTGATAGATCTACAGAAGCAAGTACCCCCCACCCCGAATTTTTCAAAAATAACTAAAGAAGCCATGGGTGTTTAATACACTATTTACAGTAAATATTTTCTAATGCCATATGCATGGATTATTTTAATAAATCTATGGTGCACAAATACTGTGTAAAACTAAAGTTGCCATACCTCAGAATAAGCTGGAGGAGGCCTATACCTGTATTCTAGTACATAGGCATACAGAGGCGTGTAATGGGTATCACCAAACAAGCCTTCTTCGTCATCTGCAATGTCCACTGATCCCTCAATACACTCCATGTACGAAGGCGGAGCTGAAATAAAAGAAAACGTTAACTACTAGCACTATGCAACGTATCACAGTATGCTGTACCCACTAAATATATAATATACTCAAACATAAACCATTAAATATTGAAACTTTGCCATCTAGTTTGAGATCTATTCAAAACTGCTACCAAACAACTAACCCAATGTATGATTTTATGTGTACCTTTTAATGCCTTAGTGAACAACATTCCTGCACATACCAAAAAGAAAATTTTTGTACATAAACCCTACTTTGCATTTCAATTCGTTGCGGTTGCCACCTTTCTATTTGTTTAACTCCATGCAATAGTTTCTACTAAAGACATAAAAGAGTTTAAAGTCTAGTGTTGATTGTCTAGTTTTCGCTCGAATCATTGCTAGCGAGTGCCAGAAAAATTGCCCATCGTTTGTGAGTTCTGCACAAAATTAATAAGGTGTAGCTTTATGAACGGATAAGTAACAGCCTAACACGTAAGTTAAACAAAAAAGAAAAGCTGTCTACTTTTTGAGGCAAATAGTCCTAATGCCAGTTGTGTTCAGAGGGTAGGAGACTTTTTTCTTTGCTATTGCAATTGAAGCTAGCTGCGTGAAAGTGGCGCAGACAATGCCTCACAATGTTTTAGCAACGTTCTTTCATTGCTGCCACAATTTTTCACAATTTTAACTCCACCCACACTGTTGTATGTACCAATGATATTGCAAAAAAAGGAAACGGCCCAAGAACGAGAAAAAAAAACCAAAATATCTCATTATAGTATTGCCAATAAGCACACTGACTGAATTGAATTGCAAACTGTCCCATTCCTACAATCCACTCATCAATGCACACATAGACTATATCTCTAAGCAACAGTAAAATGAAATAAAAAGAAAACAGATAAAATGAAATAAAAATATCAGATAATTGAGGAACTATCAATTATATCATTGGGGATGATGAAAGGCCATGTTGCAATGCCAACAATGCATTTGTTATGTGGCTTTCAAATGATGTAAATGATACACCCAAAACCAAAACTGATAGAAAAACCCACCAAGTTTCCATAAACGATCGGCCTTTGAAGGTAGTGATATCATTCAACCAAAGAAAGGCCGCCAAGGTCAATCCTATTAGCCAAGTTAATCGCACCGACTAATAGTTCGAAGGTTAAAATGAAAACTCGAAGATTGCTACTTGCTGTAGCAATCTTCAAGATTTCATTTAACGTCCACAGTATTATTGGGTGTGATTAACTTGGCTAATAGGATTGACTTTGGCGGCCTTTCCTTGGTTGAATGATATCACTACCTTCAAAGGCCGATCGTTTTGGGAAACTTGGCGGGTTTTTCTACCAGTTTTGGTTTTGGGTGGATATCACAACTGTCATAGGACTGTGAACGTACATAAGGTTACACTGTCTTATCTTCATCTGTACCTTTTTTCTGGAGGAATTTTATTTCTATAAATTTTCACGTTTATAATTGTCAAATTTACCATTGCCATTTAGCCGTTAGATTAGCCAAATTGCCACGGCTTAGTTTATTGTATGACCACCCTTCACATACTTAAGTTGCTTCAATCTCATTTTTGCACACCCTGGCTAACAATCGCTGATTTCATTCGCTTCGCTCAATCAGCGCATCCTCTTCAGTTGCTTTGTTTATCCCTGCACCTACCCCTTAACTTTTCATGATTTCATTGACATTTAGTCATGCAGAAACCCCCGAAGGTCGCTGTTACTAAATCAGCAGAATGCGAAGCATTTTATTTTTTAGTTATTAACAAAAACCCCGTTAGCTCGTGGATGCTCGTATTGTTGCGTAACCATACGTGCATCATTTTATTCTTACACAATCCACGGCAACGTTAATGTGTCCTTATTTTGTCCTTCGTTACAGATCAGTTTTTAGTTTGTCCAGGCTTTTACAATAAATCTAAAGACCAGTGTTGGTTGTTCAAGACATTGTTGTTTGAAATCTTTGGTTGCAACTTGGAAAAGAAACGAAATTTAAATTCTCTGGTGGCAAATTTCAAAATCCTCCCACGCATTTGTTCTGACCTCTACAACCCCCAAACTAACAAAAGGACCATGCTCAGATCACCATGCATCCCTGTGCCAAAATTCAGCTACGTAGGCCTTCTCAATTTTGCGCTAGCCATAAGCAAAAAATCTATCCGATTTAACATGGGGAAAATCTTATTAGCTAGTCAGCTAGCTAGCTAGACAGTAACATAAAAACAACGTTATTAACGCATCCTTTTCTCCATGAATGGTGCACACTCATCCTTTAAATTTTAGTTTTTCTTAATCTCTGACCCTTCCCCTTACATTTTCAACAATTTGAAACATTTCTGTCGCATTGGGATTTATCCTCAACATACCAAAATTATGCTCAGTTGCTCACAGTTAACAGACACATGTCTTCTAGTGAGCGGCCTTTTTATCATTCACAATTAATTTTTTAACAATAGGATGTCTACAATGGAATGATCTACTGTTACTTGGCGGCGACACACTAGCGTGTGTGTAGATACATATATCTAATTAGGATTTACTTGGGTTGACTGGTTTATAATAGGGAACTATGGAACTATCAATTATATCATTGCTGATGATGAAAAGCCAAATTGCAATGCCAACAACGCATTCATTTAATTGGATTTCAAACGCTTCAATGATATAGATATTTCTGATTAGGATTTTGTTAGGTTGATTGATATAGAACAGATAACTAAGGAATTACGGGACTATCAGTAATGTCACTGGGGATGACATGTGAAATTCAGTACCAGTCTACATTGTTAAAGAGTACAAAAGAACAGCATTGTAGCTAAAGTACCACAAATTAGAAAAACAAAGCGAACCCAAGTGATACTTAAAGAAATGTTAACTGAACAAAAGTCAAAACAGGAAAGGAACAGGAATATGTTTTACTGTACGGTTTCCGATATCACGATGTATACAGTGTTTAGTCCATGTGAAACCTTGATGCTGTATTAAAACGTTTACTTTTTTATCATTTTTTTTTCAATCTTGAACATGGTAACTAAGTTAATTATCGGTGTCTGCATGCATCTTTTTACTGCTACTTGACAAACAGTGTAAACAGTAAAAAAAACTAAATGTCATGCATCATTAATAGGGTGATGAACGGAAAGGCGACAACTGAAGAATACCGAAGAATTAAAACAAAAACAAAAATAAAAAATATGTAGGCAGTGTGTACGGCTATGTCTTTACTGTAAATACTCTAGTAATAGCTGGGGCACCGAGCTAGCAGTCAAACCATTCTGACCCAGCCATTTTTAGACAAAAGACGCAGATGACTAACTACCCGGCATGTGTCAAACATTGCCAATGATAAACATCTTCGAGGACTGGAGTCGTTTGCCATTAAGCATCATGAAAACTCCAGTATACCTGTGATGAACCTGCATGTTCTATCTAACAGGCTTACGTTGCGACCCAGGCCTCATGAATATCAGAGGCCACACAAACCGCCAATTTCAATCAAGGACAACACAACATAAACCAAGAGTCAGTCTTTTCCCAATTTCATTTTTTGTAACTTGTGTTATGAACGATGAAGTTACCGACTCACAATAATCATGCTGTCACATTAATATTTTGACCACAACCAAAGATCAGAAGTCCCCTCCACCCACTTATTTTCCAATGGGCTCCCTAGATCCAGAGCTACACCGTTGCCTATAATTATATGATTGGCTTTAAATTATTACAACAAAAAGAGATTATCTAACTACGTACGCTCCAATGGCGGCGGTGGTGTCTCCATTTCCCTGTAAGGCGGAGCTGGTGTTAAAAGAGTCATCCTCGCATCCCGTAAAGCCTCATATTCATTATAACCAGCTCGACTTCGAAATGGCACAGTTCCAATAATAATAGGGAGATCAATGGATAAGTTGTATGCACCAGGTATCTGCAATGTGATCTAAACAGAACAGATTAATAATTAATATTTTCTTTCTTTTACATTTTGTTCAGCGTGCACATCACAATTCAGCTGCAATTGTATGCAGGGATTCGGTTGAAACGAGACAAAATTTGGCACAAATTACCATCTCATCGCTACTTTTCAATATCGTATCTCGATATTGACATGTTTCCACCTCGGTCTCACCGTCTGGCCAAGTTCCCTGTGCGACAATTCTAAAATTTCTTGAAATACAAAAATTATTTCTGCTGAAGGTGGAGAAAAGTTGACTGTAGTTACACTTTATTTAACAATGATTATAATTTACGTTTCTTGAAAAAAAATACTGTAAAACAAGAACACTATTGACAGTGATTTTGAAAATCACCATGAAACATCCAACCTTTTTTCTCTCGACGTAGAAGCATAAAATTTAAAATTAATCGAGAACTTGTCAAGACTTTGCCATTAAATGAAGCTATCGTTTTCTTATCACTCTTATGTCTCGTTCAGACTAAGACGAGATGAGGTGTATCTCGTATTGTTCGAATCGGTGCTGGACTATAATATCACATTAACAGAGATGCGAATGCATGGTTCAGCTGCCAGGGTTTCAATACCTTGAATTGTACCAATTTCAAGGTTTACCCCATATTATTCCAATGACTGACCACCGCATAAAATTAATAAATAAAATACGAAACATCTTCAACGTATTAATTTTTCATACTGCATTTTAGCTTAATTTCAGGAATGAACACTGATATTTGTAAACAGTACTTGGTTCATTAACAGATCAGCTGGCTACTTTTACGCTTTGATCCTTCACTAAACTTTGTAAAATGTCTGGGTATTGGGAAAAAAAATAAAGAAACTTAGGAACGATTTTTCAATGATAAAAGTTCAATTCTCAAGACCTTCCAAAGGTTCTTCATTTAACTAAAGTGATAAATTGTAGGCCTTTTTCAAGGCTTTCAATTTTCCTCTCACAGGGATAATGAGATATTGCAATAATGAGAAAAAGTACTGCCATTCTTTTTACGATCTCGTTCAAGAATTTGAAAAATTTCCGCTCAATTTCAAAACAAACAGAATACTCTACCGCAAATTTTCGACAGTTCTTTTTAGTAGATGGAACACACTTCAACTGTCTTCGTCGGGCGTTGTACTTGCTTTTCTTCTTTGGCTTACAACATGGCTTGCGCTTGGTTACGAACACGCAGTTCTTGAACGAGATTGTGAAATTAACTCTCATAGTAGTTATCTGAACGTTCCCATTCTTTTTAATTATTAACTCAAGCACAACTGTAATAATGGGGTTAGCCAGTTTTGTCAAAACGTTTATCACAAGTAGTCCTGTAAGTTTGAAATATTCCAAGTGGACTCCTTTATTCCTTTAGCATTTAAATTTTAGCCTTATGATAAGCTTTTGCTTAGTTGACATGGTTTCAAAACAACAGTTGTTACAGAAAAAAAGCAAAAAACCATGAAAAAAAAAGTGATGACTGTTTTTTTTCCTGAAGACTACACATTATTACCAGGAGGAAATTAATAAAGCATACGCAGTTTCACTTCCTCCTGTTATTACTTATTGTTTAAAGCTTTCGGCAGGTTCATTAACGTGATAGCATTATCATCAAAAAAGAATACTTGTTCTTATTTTTTTCTAAATAAATAAAACAAAAAGTTTTAAAAGCGTAATTGTTGGTTGTTTTTTTTGTTGTTTGTTCCTTCCTCTTACAGCTCTTTCTTTCACAAGGCCTGCAACATGCAAACTAAGTACCCTATGACCACTATATTTTGCTAAATACAATTAGATATAAGATATATTTATTCTCAGAAGGAGAAAGGAATACAAACGGGCATAAATTCAGATGCCACTAATATTGGTCCAGGTACAAAGCTAAAATTTGCAAGAAAAGAAAATACATACAAGTAAAATCTAATAAGGGATGATAAAAGTAAATATAAATCAAAACAATTTTACCAAACATAATTTCATATAAAGGTTAATGTCCAATAAAAAGTTACAAACACTGCAAGTACTCTCCAAGGTCAATTCTCTTTAACCTCCGTTTAAAAACCTCAAGGGAAGGGGCAAGAACGACATCCCTGGGCAATGCGTTCCAGGGGTGAACGACTCTATTCGAAAAAAAAGAACTTACGGCAATTCAAGCTGTAGCGTGCCACAACCAACATAAGAGGGTGGCCACGAGTACGATCAGATGATCGGAGCTCAAAGAGACAATCACCAAGTCAGCGCAAGTCGCCCCGTAACAAAATATAACTGAAATTAAGGTCAGCTCTCAGCCTGTGTAATTCGAGGGAATCCTGGTTAAGGAGATTTAGTCGCTCATGATAAGAAAGGTGTTGAGTGCCGTGCAATGACTTGGTAAAACTGCGTTGGACAGATTCAATGTTAACAATATCCTTCACGACCAAACCTGGCTGGCACATTCAAGTAACGGTCTCACGTATACCTTAAAGGCCCAAACAAAGGTTTTTCTGTCACCAGACTTAAAAAATTTCTTTATCATTGCCGCACGTTTACGGGCTACATTGACAATTTGATTGCAGTGATCTGAAAACTTAAGGTCGTGAGTAAACCAACCCCCAAGATCCTTTACTGATTTGACTTGTTTCAACACTGAGACACACAGAGAGTAGTCTAAATGGAGATTATGGTAACCTACATGCATGACAAAGGATTTGAGGGGAGCGATGGGTAATTGCCAGTTCGCCGACCAGGACTGAAGGTTGTCAATCTTTTATTGGAAACCAAAAAACGTGTCACATCACCATGTTCTGATGAAAGATCGTTCAGATATAAAATAAAAAGTAACGGGCTCAATACTGATTCTTGTGGTACCCCGCTACCAACAATGACAGGATCAGACAATGTCCCCTCGATCATAACACACTGACTTCTACCAATCAAAAAGTCGGCCAGCCAAGGCCAGAGATTTCCTCTAAAGCCGAGGCAATCCAACTTGGCCAAAGGTTTAAGGTGCGAAACCGACTCAAATGCTTTAGCGAAGTCAACGAAAACAACGTCAACAGGGATACCTGCGTCAACAGAGTCAGTCCAGTCATCAAGTGCCAATAAGAGCTGGATGCAAGTAGAAAGTCCAGGCAAAAACCCGAACTGATCGTTTGACAACAAATTACAATGCCCAATAAAAGAAAACATGTTTTTCCTAATTAAACCCCCGAGCAGCTTACAGGGACACAAGTCAGGGCAATAGGTCTGTAGTTTCCAGGGTGGGAGGCTTCACCTGTCTTATAGATAGAACTAATATTGGCGGCCTTCCATATAGTGGGGAGACAACCGAAATTGAGTGAAAGGTTAAAGATCCATGATAATGGGTTACAAATTTGATATTTAATCTCTTTATAAAAAAATGCAGAAAAGCCATCTGGGCCCACTGCTTTGCTA
Source organism: Lithobius niger (assembly GCA_023313725.1). Classification (NCBI taxonomy): domain Eukaryota; kingdom Metazoa; phylum Arthropoda; class Chilopoda; order Lithobiomorpha; family Lithobiidae; genus Lithobius; species Lithobius niger. The sequence continues at coordinate 46,868 of JAHWFP010130174.1, forward strand.
GGCTCGATATGTGATAAAGACGTAAGTACATCCTCAGCATTTAATGTTAAAGGGGGGCAAGTCAAGCAATTTGGCTTGCCATGCCACACTGGAGTGCTGGGAGAATCTGCGATGAAATTCTTTGAAAACTCATAACTAATTTCTCGTCATTGGAGACTTCCACTTGTTTTTCGAAAGTTTTGGGCTATGAATGCAACATTAAAATGATACCAAGTAACCTCATAAATAGTAAATATAATCAATTACCCGAACAGAATACTCTACTCGGATGAGTGAGCAGTTGATAATGGAAGGGGACACAGCTGGGATTTTGAGCAGCTGTGAATCCCAACTGGCAGTCCTTCCAGGCTGGATGGCAGTTCCGGTCACAATTGTAAATTTGTTGTGTCGAGAACGTGATTTCCCACCAGCCACAAAAGTCTGTGTTTGCTGCAGCGTCGCACGAGGAACAACCAATCTGTTAGACAGATTTTCGAAGTCTGCAGTGATGGCAATGGATTCACCTGCATAGCAACAAAGAAAAATACACAATAAAACAGAAACATGAGATGCTTTTTTTCCCATTAAACACATCACAGAATAGAGTGATAATTATTTGTTTATACTGATTAAACTTGTGTTCTGAGAACTATTATTGCTTTTCTTTCGTTTACGAAAAACTTATATTTCGTAACAGAAACTTCTTAGTACAGTGGCAGCTATTTTATTTATTTTTGTTGGATGAATGAAACTTTTTTTTTGAGTAAGAGAATTTGGAACCTGTTCGGTTTTGTACATCTTCCATTTCTTGAAAAATGGTATAAAGAAATGAAATATGGGCTAAATAGACAATGTCCCCAATGTTCACAATGTTCACTTCATCGTATAAAACTACAATAAAAATGTGCAGACATTCTGCAACCTTTTTCAATACCATCTCAATGGCGAAATAGGAACTTAGTGAAAGAACAATCTTGTGTGTGGGTATATGTACGAAAGTGACACAAAGTATGCATGTAAATGGCTAATAATTTAAGAAGCATGTGAAAACAACTTAGGGGCCTAGTTGTCAATTTAGTTATAGATGGCACTACTCGTTTTTGAACATTTTGTCAAATGTAACCCCTTCACAGCAACACTATCATATAAATATGTTCGCAAACATCAAAGAAAAAAAGGTCAAGTTGATGTAAGGATCTGGGCAATGTCAGGAGCTTATTTCAATACAATACGATACAGTACGATATTTCAGTACTGTATGGTATTTATTTCTGCCAATAATGGTATGATTAGCTTTACTACAAAATATCGTACTATCGTAGCATCATATGTACAATCATATCGCAAGTATCATTCAGCAGCAGTCAACTGGGATTGCACATCTCCTCTCCTCAACAAACGGCCGGTCCACCATGTCTGTAGTCGTCATTATCGTAGAAGAGACACGTGAACTCGCTTCTCATAATGAACTATTACTTAAAGAAAAATAACGGAATGGTTAAAAACGCCACAAAATAAAAATAAAAATGTTACTGACAAACTGGTAGACACAAAAGAGATTGTACAACTCGTTCTCAGCAACTAGATACTTGACCAATTTTTGTGAATATCACACAAGAGATTTTTTTTTGAGTTTGTTACCATGATCGAACCAATTTCTTATGTGATAACGCAATACTCTACGATGTATTGCAATATATTATCCTCAATATATCATAATCGAAACGTTCAGTATCGCCAATCGTTAGATCAGGCAACACATATTTATTATTTGGAACATATTTTTTTCTGGTGCTGGTATTGAAAAAGATGGCACAACTTCTATGGAATTCTAATAAGTTTTTTGTGTTAACACCATTTAGCGGCACAAATAGACAAAGTCAAAGGGATTTGGGAGTCTACTAAATCCCGAAGGTTACAAAAATGTCTGCTACAAAAATCAAATTGTAGCATAATAGAAACCTGCCAAAGGAGGAGTCACTAATTTTCAAGCACAGTTAGAATTTTGAAACGGTACTCAGTTTAAAATACAACCTTATTATTTTTCATAAAAAACGTCGTTTCATTGAAAAAGTTTTTTTCCATTACTCCACCTGAATGGAAAATGTGTTTTTACCTAGAATACCTACCCAATTAAATTTTTTGAATTATAGTCGATAAAGACGAAATTTCTGACAGAGTTTAAAATCTTGTAACCACCACTCCAACACACCTTTCATATAGCCAGACCCAAGCATCTCAAGCGCTGCAAAGCTGTGATCGGTGGACATCTTTATTGTTTAGGCACACTGTTAGCAGCAACAATTAGGGATGCAGGATGGATAATTGGGTAGGTATTCTAGGGATAAAAAAAAAATGTTTTCCATTCAGGCCAAGGAATAGAAAATAGCTGTTTTTATCCCAGAATACCATCCCCAATTAAATTTTTGCATGGCAGAGACTTCGACAAACTGGAATAGAATAGAATAGAAAAACCCGACGGTGCAAGCTAAAAGCCAAGAAGCACCCCCCTCCCCCCCCCCCCCACCAAAAACACAGACCAACCAGGGGCCAACCACCAAAAAAAGCCTAAGCAAGAAAGTGGTCCAGCCGATTTTTAAAGGAATCAAGTGAACGGGAAAGAACAACCGAGACGGGCAGAGCATTCCATGCCTCGATCACACGTTCTGAAAAAAAACCTATGACGCACGTTGCTGGAGGAAATACTTCCACAGAGTTTAAGGGGGTGCCCCCTGATCATGGTATGAGAAAGACAGAAAAAGTCAGCAGCCTGAACGTCACTGAGGTGGTTTAAGATTTGGTACGTGAGGATAAGATCTCCACGGAGGAATCTGGTTTTGACAGGGGTCAGGTTCAGTTTGCGAAAACGTTCTTCGTAAGAAAAGTGTTTTAGGGGAAGGCACCATTTTGTGAGGCGGCGCTGACAAGTTTCAAGACGGGCGAAGAAGGAGGCATAACAGGGGCGGCCAATCTGAGAACAGAATTCGAGTGTAGGGCGAAGGAAGGTTTTGTACAGGAGAGCAAACAGCTTTGGTGAGACAGCAGAGAAAGTTTAAGAATATAGTGGGCTTTTTTAAAGACTTTGCCGATGATATAGTTAGTATTAACATGAAATTTAAGAGACGAATCAACCAAAATGCCCAAGTCCCTATGGGACGTATTAGTAGGGATAGTAGAGTTACCAAGGCGGTAGCTGTAGTGTGGGTTGTTTTGCCCAAAATGCAGCACCACGCATTTGGGAGGATTAAGGGCAAGACAGATTTTGGTCGACCAGATGGCAACAGCGTCGATGTCTTGCTGAAGACCTTGATGAAGATAAGCGGGAGAAAGAATTTTCAGGTCGTCCGCATAGCTCCTGCTAAAGGAGTGGATGACAGAATGGAGGTCATTCAGGAAAAGATTGAAAAGAAGGGGGCCCAGAACAGATCCCTGGGGGACCCCAGAGGTAACAGGGACCTATTCACTAGAGGAACCCCTGAGACTAACACGTTGTCGTCTCTGAGAAAGATAAGAGTTGATCCAGGCGATGTGTGATTTAGGAAAATTCAAATATGACAGTTTGTTAAGGAGAAGGGAGTGAGAAACAGAATCAAAGGCTTTGCTAAAGTCGAAGAATACAAGATCACATTACATCCCTTTGTCCAGGAAGGTGGTAAGGTGGTTGTAAGTTTCAAGTAGGTTAGATTGACAAGAACGGCCTGAGAGGAAACCGTGTTGGAATTTAAATTCGATATTGAGATGTTGACAAATGCTCATAACTGATTTATGGAAAAACCTTTCAAGGATTTTAGAAGCGACACAAAGTAGACTAATCGGCCGGTAATTATTAACATCATGGAGGGACCCACCCTTATGAACAGGGGTGATATTAGCATCTTTCCAACGAGTAGGAAAAGTGCAGGAAGAAAAGGAACTTTGATAGATAAAAAAGAAGGGGGTAGCAAGAGATTTTGCACAGGATTTGAGAAAGAGAGGGGAAATGCCATCAGGGCCACAGGAAGAATCCTCCCTTAAAGCAAGGAAAGCATGCTCCACGTCCAAGCACAGGAAAGGAGCAGTAATGAAGCCAGCATCCAGCATCCACTGGGGAGATGTGGCAGATAAGAAGAGGCAAAATGCGAACCAAATTCCGCCGCAATATCAAGGTCATCGAGCAAGATAGGACCGTTATTACTCTTCAGACAGGTAGTAGGATCAGTCTTTCTATTGCGATTAACATAGGCAAAAAGTGACTTAGGGTCGATTTAGCTTTGAGAATAATGGATTCCTCATAAACACGACGGGCAGAGCGAAGACCAGAAACGGCAGCACTCAGGGCAGCTTTGAACAGGGCCATATTTGAGGGGAGGGAAAGTCACGAAGACGATTATATGCACGTTTTTTCTGCCTAATCAGGGACCTGATGTTGTGGTCCAGCCAAGGTGGGGCACTCTTGGTGGATGGGGTAAACACAGGAATGAAATTCTTAATAACATCAAGAATGAAATCTTCGACAGTTTCAAGTTGGGAGTCCACGTCCCACCCCCTGAGCTCAGCAGGCCAGTCAATACAGGCAAAAATGTCATTGATTAACATGAAGTCGGCTTTGAGGACGGGGACCACCAGGAAGATTAATGTGAAAGACAATTTGGAGATTACAACAAAGAACATCGTGGTCGCTGAGCCCAAAGGGGGGGGGGGGTAGTGAATAATGGGAGAAACAGTAAGGTCAGCATTGGTAATGACAAGATCAAGTAAGCTAGAGTTTTGTCCTGTTCTATGTCTGGTAGGCTTCACAACATGTTGGAGGAGGTCGTGGTCTTGTAAAAAATCCAGGAATTCAAAAGCAGCAGAGGGCGCAGCGGTGCTTGTTTGTCTGGCGCTTTGGACGGAGGAGAGTTAAGGCCAGTTGAGGCAGCTGAGATTGTGTGATCTTGAGAAGTGTTGCCGAAAATTGACCGCCGACTAACAGAGCAACTTTCGTGTATGGTTGAATCATCAGGATGTGGAAGTGTTACGTTAGGATCCGATCTAAGAGCATTGGGAAGTACGGAGCGTGGTCCAATTTATGGTAGGGAAATTGTTGTCGCCAGTGAGGATCATTTGGCAGCCCTTGGACAGCATGATGAAATGGTTGAGAGACCAAAGGAGAGCAGGCCAGCTGACTTGAAAGGTGATTTTAGGGACTCGATAGCAGCAGCCCACATGCAGATGACAATCCTTAGCAAGATTCAACCGGCACTGAATAAATTCCCACTCTCCATGAGGGTCAGAAGAGGAACCAAGGAGAGTCGAGGGGATGCAAGATTTAACATAAATGGCGGCACCACCATGATGATTGGTATCCCTGTCGCAACGATACAGAATGTAACCAGGAAGCCCAAGGGTGCAGTTGTCCACTCTGCTGGAAAGATGCGTCTCAGTGACGCAGATCACATTCGGATTTTCCGTGTTGACATGAAGTTTGAGTTCATCAAGCTTGCTGAGCAGCCCCTGAGCATTTAACTTTGAGAGCTTTAGAGAGTAAAAAGTTTTGTTGGAAGTGTTATGTGGCAAACAACCCTTTGGGGAAAAATTTTTACTCTTGAATTTAGAGCATATTAGGATCAGTTGTTGAGAAGTTCTTCTGATCCAGAGAGGTGCAGAGAATTCCCATCCTCGTCGCCTTCTGTCAGATCACTCCAATCCCTTGTGATGCTAGTGTTTCCTTTTCTGTTAGCTTCAGTTCCATTTTTTTTCCGGTTGGTGATATTGTTTACCGAAGTCCCAGCTGGATGATTGAGAAGATTTGGCTTAAAAATCGGTCTATAGTTTGTTGCCCAGTTGTTGGTTCCTTAAGGGAATGATGTGCACCGGCGGAGGGTCCAGCCTGATTGGCAGTAGTGGGGCCTTTGGTTTGTTTACGTCTACGTCCAGTGAAATGGGAAACACGAGCACCAGGTGGCCAGGCATCAGAACTAATGATAATATCGGCAAAGTTACTATCAACAGTGACACAGAACGATTTATACGTTGGGTATGTCGTACGCAGTGGATAGCAACCCACCGTAAGACCAAAGGTGGTTTTGATAAGGCTTTGGATGTGCTCAACTTTTGTACTGACGTGGAGCCCGCCAACAAAGATTTTAGTAATATGTTGCTGAGTATTATGGGGCAGAGCTTGGGTGTTGGCCGTGGTCGAGGATGGAACACTAACAGTTGGTCGTTGAGTAGCCCATGATGGCAAAACAGGCCCGTCAGCATTCCCCAGTTTAGAAACTGGAGAGCCAGTTTTATTGGTTTCATGATTCTTTTCACGATTATTTTTTAGGCGACGATAATCCCGCCGGGAAAGTTGCGTCCTGAAATCATCAAGTTTGCCAATATTAGTTTCAGGAATGGCGACAGGAGTCCAAGGGTGAGGGCGCAGCGGTGCTTGTTTGTCTGGCGCTTTGGACGGAGGAGAGTTAAGGCCAGTTGAGGCAGCTGAGATTGTGTGATCTTGAGAGTGTTGCCGAAAATTGACCGCCGACTAACAGAGCAACTTTCGTGTATGGTTGAATCATTAGGATGTGGAAGTGTTACGTTAGGATCCGATCTAAGAGCATTTAAAGTATTGATAAAAAATCGATAGTAGATACATGATTTTTAGGACGGCAGGAGATAGTCGGATCGACCAATTTGACGGGGGTGTGCGTTTCCTGCTGCACCTTTGCTCCTTTGGCAAAATGGGCGATGTTTTCAGGCTGTACATCAGGAATACTATAAATTCCCTCGTTGGAAAGGCCAAATCTAGCAAAACCCTGTCGAACCTCAACAGTAAGGTTCCCAACTTCAACAGCAAGTAAGTCAAATTTGTGCAAAATGTCACCAATCCCTCTGTTCCGTTCAATAAGGGTGTCGGTGACGGGGGAACACTGTTTACAAAACCATCTCAAACCCGACGCATTACCTGGTTTAAGAAGTGATAGAGCATAGTACGGCAGATCGGTACATACAGCATGGCAGGCTCCGTAACAGAGGCAACAAGAAAGAATATTATCCCTGGAGGAAATAGCAGAAAGACATCTACGACAGGAGCTTAGCAAAACACGTCCGTCACTTGCGGTCGCCATAACCTGAAAAACCTGGATGATGGGCATTTGCCGTTGTTGCCTCCTGGTTAGTTGGTGGATGCCTTACAGGTGCCATCAATCTTCTGGTGCACTGTGAGTGATCCAAGTGAAGACTAAGTAGCCACTTGGGAGGTCATGTCTCAAAGAAAGTGTAACGAGAAGGTGGTCAGACACTTCCATGAGGCAACCTGAAGGGTTTCTTTTAGGGAAACTTGATTGTAGGTAGCCCAAGAGGCAGAGAGGGCTCAGATCACCTGGACCGTTCTTCTGACGTTGTTAGACGTGGTGGATTCACCCATGATTTCATAGGTGACTCCAAAGGCAGAGCAGAACCAGGAAGTGACCAAAGCTGGTGTAACTTGTCCTGTACCAGATCTGTAGGGGAGGAATAAGTCTGTTCGGCTTTCTCCCCAAGGATCTTCGGTTGAATCGAGGTACAAGCACAGGGCTCTGACAAGTCACTGTAGTCGTTCTTCATCTCCTGTAAGGGGACGCAGCACTGGAATCATGAAGGACTTTGATGCTGCCATGGGTACTTTGCTCTGAAGAAGGCTTAAGGCAGAATCTCATTATTCATAAGAAACTTGTTCACGATGAAGGCTTGAAGCTCACTGCAGCCTTTCCCAGATGTCAACGTAAGTAAAAAGACAGTCTTCTGGTTCTAAGGTTCTAACAAAGCTTGTCACATTGGCTTGTAAGGCTTTGCTGAGGAAGTTTTTCCTCTCACTGTGGAAAAAGCTTCCTTGTGATTGGTCTTTTCATGCCTGAGGCTGTGATGAGGCTGGTCTTCGATCACAGAGGTGTGTCCGTCCACTTTCAGAACGGAATTTATTGCCGAACGCAAAACCTTGATGGTGGACTTGTTTATCCCAGAAGAGAGGTTTGTAAGCTGAACTAGAGTTGGGGCGAGGGGAAGGGAGCAGTCTTGTTTCCACAGCACCAGGGCCATAGCTGGAAATTTTTTCTGGGAGGGCAAACCGGAAATTTACGCCCCCTCCCAGTTTTACGCCCCCCCCCACCCCCCATTACGACGAAAAAAGTCCAGTCCAAAAACGCTTAAAACTAAAACGAAAACGAAAAAAGTAATTATTTTGTAAAATACAGTTCAGGTTGGTTCCCCCAACCCCCCTCCCCACAGGCAGCTAGGCATGGCCCTGCATCTTTCTATAAAACCGATACAGCGTATTTTCAACGTGTGTTATCCCCAAAAATAGTTACGACCAGTCGTTCCATATTTGGTAGCATGGGGTCGCGACCCAGAAAGAGAGATGGAACATGTGCGGTGATATTACAGGTCCTACTTTATTTCTGTTTAGCTAATATATAGTAGATTGTAGCTGGTAGGACACTGAAGAAGAAAGGAAGGGGTCATCCCTCTGCCTTTCACAATTGTTTCGGACTTATTTTTGAAAATAAAATCAGAAAGTTTTGCCAGACAGTTTAAGAAGCGCACAGTCAGGATCAAAACGGGTCTCGTGAGCTTTCTTTGTCTGGAAAAGAAAGGGAAAAAAATGGTCCGACTGCGGACGCGAACCCAGGACTTCCAGCGTATTAGCTAGGCCGGGCACTCGAATCAATGCACTACCGGGGTGGACCCTGGCTTCACCTCCATCATGGCTTAGAACTGGTTCAACCATTCCGAGTTGTGACCTAAAGGCCATCAACATGCAAAGAGATATATAAAAAATACTTGCTTCCTACCGACAACAGAATCCACCCAAAGCCAAAACTGGTATAAGAAAAGCCATCAAGTTTCCAAAAAACGTTGTCCTTAGAAAGTCGTGATATCATTTAACCTGGGAAATGATATCATGACCAAGGTTAATTCTATTAGCCAAGTTAATCGCACATACTAATAGTTCGAAAGTTAATTGAAAACTAGAAGTTTGCTACTAGCGGTAGCAATCTTCAAGTTTTCATTTAACGTCCAAAGTATTATTCGGTGCGATTAACTTGGCTAATAGGATTAACCTTGGCGGCCTTTCCTTGGTTAAATGATATCACTACTTTCAAAGGCCAACCGTTTTTGGAAACTTGGCAGCTTCTCTTATACCAGTTTTGGTTTTGGGCAGCTATCACAACTTTCATAGGCCTGTGAATATAAAGAATCCCACGATCTAATCGTTACGTATACCTTTTTTGTCTGGAGTTACTTTATGTGTATACATTTTCTCATTCAAAATTTTCACATTTGCCATTGCCCAATTAGCCGTTACGCAGCCAAAATGATACGGTTTGGTTTATTGTATGCCTATGTTTCACATGCTTAAGTTTGTTCAATCCCATTTTTGAGCGCACTGGCTGTTTTTCGTTCGGTTTGCTCACTCAATCAGTGCATTCCCCTTCAGTTTCTCATCCCGAGGTTAATTTTGATCACACAATGAAGCTGGAATTGCCCACTCAATCACAATTAAGCTCATCTACGAGGCCGATCGTCTAATTCGTGCCATCACACTACAGCATATGTCTACTGTAACCATCAAACTCCGCACATTACCAAGACATACTTGTTTGAAAAAACTTACTTTTTTCCTACTTGAATGGACCCTGTGCTCACGATCTGCATTGTGTATCAAATTTTCCTGGCAATGAATAGATTCCCAGTATCTTTTTTGTTGCAACTTCCGTAGTTTAGCTACCATGGAGTATTAAGCAACTATACTATACTATAAAATTCACTGATCACATAATATTTCACTTTTCAAATATCACGTAATATAAAAACTCACTGAATGGTATCCAACCGGCAACCAAGGTTAGTTTATTTACAATGTCGTTGACTGATTGATTGATTGGGTTTATTAGGGCCCTGGCCCGAAGCGAACAGTTAAATAATTGCAAGAATAGTTATTTTGTTAATACTTGAGTGAATTTGTTGCGGCACATAAGTACTGAAACGGTGGCGCGTATAACACTTAAGCATGTTATAATAGACTGTTGGATAACAATACAAACAATGGTTACAACAATAATTTTGCATTTACGCGCCACTTCAAAGCCATGTGCTTCTAGATGCAACTTCCCTTTTACAAAAAGGCTCTCCCCCGTACTACTCTTTACCTGTGTGCCAAAATTTAGATACGCAAACTTTTCCTAACGAGCTCTACACGTGCTTTTTTTCTACCCTATAAGAATTAACATGGGAGACCTGACCTTAGCTAGTAGTAGCTAGCTAGCCAGTAACACAAATCTACATTATTGAGGGCACATTTTTTTCCACAAAGAATACCTTCCCAAACTTTAATGTTGTGGTATTCTTCGTTACTGGACCCAAAACACCTGATTCCAACGACTTCCAAAGATTTCTACCGCATGGGGAATTTACACCAGTATGCTGAAATCATGCATAAACTCGTTACAGTTAACAGAAACAGACACAGTCTGCTAGTGAGCCGCCATCTGATAATAATTACACTCTAACAATTACGCTCTAACAATTAAGCTTCAACAACAATAAATCATCTACTTGGCGGCGACACACTAGCGTGTGCCTAGATAATGCGAGTAGTAACAAGAGCAATTTTGATTTCTTGTCTATGTCAAGACTATTTACAATCGTATTGCACACTAATTTTCATGCCCATTAAACCACGGAGAAATTAGGCTAGAATTAGTTTGTTTTATTATTTTTTTTGTTTACTCAAATTTTTGCTCATTGCGTACAGGGAAAATGCACTTTCATTTTCTTTTATTTTATTTTTGTGTGGTGAAAAGTACTAAGGTTTGTTAACGTTTTCCGATATTGTCTGATCAACGTTGTGTAAATTATTTCTTTAAGTAGGTCTAAAGCCGATCCGTGATGCAGTATAGGATTAAAGTAGTTTGTGAATTGTTCCTCTTGAAAATGCTTCATTGGAACAATCAGTTTCTTTGTTGGTTTTTAAATTTTAACTCTAAATACAGGCATCGACAAGGGTCTGAAACGAAGTACTATTTTGCTGGGTTATTTATGTTTAGTCTTTCGTAAATTAGAAGAAAAAAAATATACGAAATTTGCTTTAGCAGGCGGCTGCTGAAAAAAAATGTAGGCTGACCATCACTTTTAATCCAGCTGTAAGTTAAAAAATATTTCTTCCCAGCCTTAGGGGTATATCAGTTTGCCGCTTGTGGCCAACTTCCATTCTAGATTTGAACCTTATTGATTCAATGTCGCGGTGAGTGCGTGCGGAGTACTGGAAGTGGAGAAAGGGGGGGGGGGGTGAGACGCTGACCATCCAACGACTACTCCAAAATAGGTCTCATACCTGCAAAATGACTTCAAATTCGGTACAATTGTTAAGTTCCCTGGCTTATAAGCAAGTAATCAGAAATCGCAGTTTTCCAAATACAAATCGTGTACTTTTTGCAGTGTTATTTTTTAATGCTGTCTGCCAAAAAAGAAAACATCTCACCGAGTTAAAACCAAAGCAGGATTTGAGGTCTGTAGTAGTATGTAAGTCCCTACAACGATGCTTGAGGCTCCATCTCAGTGGCTCTACTAGGTTGGGCTTCACTGCACAGCTGTATCTACAGTCCCTCGTCGAAGCGGCCTTGGTTTGCTATTTTTGCAGTTTAAATTAATCCGAAAATTTATTCAACAAAAGGAATAGGTTGTGGTTTCCGCTACCAGCGTTGTGTGGTATCAATAAAAATTACCATGCCATTAAAAAAAGAAACATTTTTGGAGAAGGAAAGGAAAGTTCATACTTTTTACATTATTCCAAGTATCGTTTTTACGCCCCCTCGAACATTTTTTTTGGGGCGGGGGGCAATTCCCCCCCTCCCCCCGTAGCTACGGCCCTGCACAGCACCAATGATGCCACCAAAGCCAAATGCCTATATACGTCTTGCGTGTTAATCCTTGGAGACAGCATACAACATATGCAAAAACCTGGAGAAGTAGCCAAGCGTGAAGTTTTAGCACTGAAAGCACATGGTATATAATCATTCCTTCCTTACGGTTGAATGTATACTCTTCCATGTGTAGCCTTCTTGGTTAATCCATAGAAGTTCTAGAAGAAGGACAAACTAAAGTACAATCTGGGGCGACGGCGGTATGAGTGTTCCTTCCACATTTGCTATCTTCCCCAGGATTAGTGGTAGAAGGATGAAAGGCGGGCAGACACTGTCCTAATATCAGTCACCCAGGCGTGAGGATCTGGGAAAGGACTGGAAACGCAGGAGCCGGTGTTTAGAACTTGTGGTGAATAGGTAAATCACGAAGTTCCCCAAAGGGCATAGATCCTCTTGCACATTGAGATCTTTAACGTCCACTCTGTCTCTGAGGCATGCCTTGACGGGACTGCTGGTCCGCCTGAACATTCTGGTTCCTCAGAATGTGAAGAGACATTTTCTTTAATTTCAAGAGGATGGCGAGAAGAATGATCTGGTCTGCCTGCTGGGTTCGCTTAGTGGATACCTCCTCCGTTCTTCAAGGAGGCAACAGCTGAATTGTTGTCACTGTGCGCTTGAATCGTCTTTTCCTTCCGGATGTCATGGAAATGGTGCATGGCTCGCACGCAGCATTGGGATGTAGAGTTTGCGTTCCTCGTGAGTCTATACTCCAGTAGTGGTTGGGCGTTGGTGTGGGTACTCCATCCAGTTGTTGATGCATCTGTGATGATAATCTCTGATGGTTCCTCCTCTGTAATGGGAACTCCTGAAGCAGTGTGCTTGGGGTCACACCAGCTCAGGGCATCAGGCATAGGAAAATCTTTGGGCCCTCCAAATCCTGGCTTGAAATGAGTTGGGTTCTGGTTTCCATTGATCCTTCCTACACCAATGCAGGCAGCGTTATCTCCATCCACCATTAAAACAACGGGGATGCTACGGCATAAGAATCCTTTTTCTTACACAAAAAAAGACTGTCCTGTTTCGACGGCTTCCCCTTTTGCGCCATGAGGAGGGGTGGGGAGGGGGTTGGGTCAGAAGTCAAATCCCACTTAAATCCTGGTTTGCTTAATTTGACTGCTAAATTGCGTTGCACTCTGGAAGAATGACAGTTCAATGTTCTTTTGGAAAAAAAAGGGGTACAAATGTCAATATCACAAGACAAGGCACAGTTCCGGATGTCAAAATCAAAGTTGCAAAGTATGTGAAACGTTTAGGCCTCATCTCCGGAGCAGGCTAAACAGGTTCTTTGGAAAAGCCATAAACACCAACAAAACACTTATCGTCAGCAGAGGAGTAACTTCAAAATTGGGGCCCGGAGGAGGCAGTGAAGTGGAGGCCCCGTCTCCCTGCTTCACACAAAAAATTCAGTTATCGCCATACAAGGTGAGAGCCCAGTGGAGGGGCCTCTTTTACTAAAAGAATAAATGCAGTTTTGCCATACAAGGGGGCAAGAGCCCAACAGAGCCCCTCCCCCCCCCCTTCCTTCATAACAAAATGGTTTTGCAAAACAAGGCGAGAGCCCGGTGGAGGCCACCTTCCGTCATAAAAAAAATTCAAGTTTTTGCCACACAAGGCAAGAGCTCAGTGGAGGCCACCCCCCCCCCCCTCCCTTCATAAAAAGTCCATTTTTTGCCACACAAGCCGAGAGCCAGTGGAGGTCCTACATAAAAAAAATTGCTTTTTTTTTGCCACATAAGGCGAGATCCCAGTGGAGCCGCCCTCCCTCCCTAAAAAAATAAAACAGTTAAGTTTTGACAAACAAGACACAACTTTTTTTTCACGAAACTATAGCAATAACTTACTTTCTAATAGTTTGCGGTTACAAACAAATTTTAAATTGGGGCCAGTGAGTGGGGCCCCCAAAGTCGGTGGGCCCGGAGGCGGCTGCCTCCTCTGCTTCATTGAAGTTACGCCACTGATCGTCAGGTTTTGAAAACCGCAATGTACTGGTTCACAAAACCTCAAGGATCAATAAAAAAACATGAAGCGCACGAACAACATGAACAGCATGAACAACGTGAAAAAAAATCAGGGAATTCTCTAATTGCAACGGGACAATGCAGAAAACACAACATGTTATCAATGTGTCCTGACAACAAATACGGCGCCGATCAATAGCTTTGCGGCACTTTAGGTGCTTGGATCTCGCTATACTAAGGGTATGTTGGTGTGATGGATAAAGGATTTTAAGCTCTGTCAGGAGTTTTCACCTTTGCAGATAAAAATGCAAAACCTTAATGGGGAATGGTATTTTGCAGTAAAAACGGTTGGGACCATCGTTTTTGCAAAAAAGTTATTTGTGGTGCAAAGAGTTTTTCTGGCTATTCACTTTACTTACCTGGGCAGTATCCTTTTCTATCTGTTCGCGCATGAAGAGAAATGGGCCCAGACATACAAAACCAGCAACACAGAGTCTTCTCTGCTTGACTTTCCACTGGCATCTTGTAACAGAATATTTCAACAAAATATTTTAACGGAATATTATAACAAAATAATCGAGAACAGATCTTTTGATTGGGACTGTTCAATAAATCTGACCACTAATGTAAAAAAAGCAGTTCTTTAGAACCACACTAAGGTCGTATCCCTAACATTACTATGTAGTATTTCCACAAACTACTATACAAAACGCTTAGATTTAGTAAATATAAAACATGTGAATAATAAACAAGAGTATTGGCTACGACATTGGTGAATCAAAGAAGGGAGACCAACGGCTTCCAGTCGCAGTCAGTATTATGGGATTAATTAGATGCAATTATGTACATTAATTAATATTTAATTAGGAATAATCAGTACTTGAATAATATTTCAAGCTTAATATCCTGAATAACTCAATATTGTTAATCAAAACGAAAGCCCATGACCGACGAATATTTATTATTGCTAAAACAATATTACAAGCCAAGCTATTTTATTTTCATAAATACAGCCTTAAAGACCAACAGGGATTGAGAAGAGAGCCAACATATTTTAGACAAGTTGAAACTTGCAGCTGTATTTTAGCCAGGCCGACCACCCAAACTGTCCTAAGAAAATCTTACGCAACGTTTACATCCGGTTTTCTTGGTAGAGCAGGCGGACATCTTGGACAATTCTCAGTAAAGCAAGGAGCGCTAGTGTCAAGGTAGGCCAGCATTCATAGAAATGCGTTTCAAGCTAACCTAACTCAAGACACACTAAAGTAATAAATATCTCTTGCAACACCTCCAATTCTTAGTATTACGACCTGGCCTTTAAAAACACAGCCAAATAGCATGGCCAGAGTCAGTCGTCGTTCAGATTGTCGTCTTGTCCGTCCGCCTAGCCTAGCCGAGCCGAGCTACCATTGCGAGCCAATAGTCCAGTCAAAATAGGACATAAGGTGGAATGAAATCCCAAAGTCTTGGAACTTTGTAAAGTTGTTTGGGAAGGTCTAGTAAAGACTATATCAAAAGTCCTGATGATTTGGAGGTGAGCTGGCTTTGCTAGACTGTAAAATACCCCCAAAAAAGTGACTTTTCATTCGTTTTACGTTAATATCTCGGAATCTGTGAGTCCTACCAAAAAAAGTTCCCTATAAACGTCAAAGAGGACAAAATTTACCACAAAATGATTCGCTTCATTTTTTCTCTAGCACCAGTAGTTTACGAGATATTCGAGTTCGAAAATTGAGAAATCTACGAAATAGAGATCTACTATACGTGGTGTACATTGATCAGGTGAATACACCCTAACCTCATTTAAGTTAGTACACGATCATATAACACCGAACACTTATTTACTGCTATACATATTTAGTTACTACATATGCAGTTACTACACCAGGTTACTATATATTACATCGCATCGTAATATCAAATCAAGTCACTGTCAACGTCCTCCTCCTGAAGGTTATTGTCCTCAACAGTTGGTGTCAGGCTAGTCAGTCATCATGGCAGTTGTGGCAGATATCAGTGCAATTCATGCTTATTTTCTTGTACCGACACTTGTCTCCACGACATGTGGTGTATCTGAAAAATATGAGGTTGATACAACCTCAGGGGCTACAGCATCTTTGATTGCAGTAGGTACAAGATTGTTATTCTGCTAGGCTCCCAACCCCAAAGTGTAGCTAGCTGGTAACTCATTACCCATACATAGTTGCAGTTGGTGGAAAACACGAAAACATTGCAAAGCTGCACCTTCTGAGGGAGGGAGAGAGGAATAGTGGCTCCGCCTTCATGTTGTTGGCAGACTTTGTGAAGTCATGGTGCCTATGCAAGATGAGAGATGTTGTAGTAGGAATAGCTTTATACAGAGTCGAGAAAAACTGTGATCTACCTCCGATACATGTTAATACTTGCAAGTTGAGTGGTTGAACACATCTGCTACTGAATGCAATGCCTCACGTTGTAACAGCAGCTTGTAACCAACTTCTTTCTCCTTCATGAAGGAAGCTTATGTATTGTTGCACCCTGTGAATGCATGAGCAAATAGTATGAGATCTTTGAGGCCCTTCTGTTGTTGTTGGGTTGAAGATAATACCTGTGTTCATACCTTTCTATTACCGGGCTTATAGAAGATTATATTTCGGTGTGTAGCTGTTCGAGCTGTAAGAAGAAATATAGATCTACATCTTCCCCAACAATGGCTACCTTGTCGCTGTCACTCACTTTGGTTATGACAAATAGATTGTTAGCATCATCAGGTCTTTGAAGGTATTGTACTCCTCTGCCATTTAGTTTGAAGGAAGGCATCTTGATCAGCCTGGCCTTATGTTCATTAGATTGAAACTGATGTACCGGAGGCAGGACACAGATTATTCTTGGGTCAGTATATAGTTTCTCCTACTAAACGTCCCTCAACTTGCATAGGTACCATGCCAATCTAGATCGGAAATGAGCTACCAGCTGCAATTTGGGGTTAGGAGTGTAGTCAGAATGTCACGGCAACCAAAGATGCTGTTGCCCCTGAAGCTTCCTCAAAATCATATTTAGCAGATGCACCACAGGTTGTGGAAACAAGTGTGGGTGCAGGAAAATAAGCGTGAGTTGCACTGCATCTGCCACAACTGCCACGGTGACTATTTGAATAGCCTGACACCAACTGTTCAGGACGATAACCTTCAGGAGGACGTTTACTTCGACTTGATTAGATGTTATTAAATATGTATTTGAAATTACGATTCGATGTTATATGTAGTAACCTGATGTAACAAATAAATATGTATAGTGGTAAATAAGTGTTTGATGTTATATGATTGATATAGTAACTTAAATGCGGTTAGGGTCGGTCCACCTAATCTATGTGCACCCCGTATAGCAGATCTCTGTCAATCACGGAGATTTCTCAAACTTAGAACTCTAATATCTCGTAAACTACTAATGCTACAAAAAAATGTATAGAATCAAGTTTGTGGCAAGTTTTGTCCTCTTTAACTTTTGTAGGGAGCAGTTTTCTGGTAGGACCCACAGATTACGAGATATTATCGGAAAACTAATGAAAAGTCACCTTTTTGGGGTATTTTACGGTCTAGCGAAGCCAGCTCACCTCCAAATCATCAGGACTTTTGATATAGTCATTATTTGACCTTCCTGAACAACCTTGCAAAGTTTCAAGACTTTGGGATTTTATTCCACCATTTGCCAAATTTGAGCCTTCGTTGACTGGACTACAAGCCGAGAGTGAGGCCTTTGACTCAGGGGGACTGCGAGTCCGGTTGCCAGGCAACGCAGCCTCAAGCCGCTGGGATCAGCGATAAGTATATTCTGTATCGTTCACGATACTAATTGTTTAATATGTGAGTTAATATTTCAATTGGGATATAGAAAGACAGTAATCGAGATATTAGCACTCTTGAAGGAATTAGCTAGGCTACAATCTATTATTTGGCAGTCCATGAATACGATCTCCTACTTTCCATTCTGTTCTCTATCATTTTATTTACAGGCATCTGAAGTAATGCTTTGCTCGAATATATTCAATAATCATATTTGAAAGTATAAGGCTAATTAAGCCAACTTGGAATAAATTCATGAA
Source organism: Lithobius niger (assembly GCA_023313725.1). NCBI lineage: Eukaryota > Metazoa > Arthropoda > Chilopoda > Lithobiomorpha > Lithobiidae > Lithobius > Lithobius niger. The sequence continues at coordinate 64,792 of JAHWFP010130174.1, forward strand.
TTAAACAAGTACATTACTCCATTTCTTGTCAGTCTTGATTTTTATTATAGTTAAGTGATATTTTGGTGTCAAGTGTATTTTGTTTGCCATTTTAGACAATTTGAGTTTGCTTTGTGGAATTAGCTAAAGTAAACCAAAAACATCAGTAATAGGTAGAATTCCAAACCTAACGGCTAGTCAAGTCAGTAACATTTAATTTTCATTAAGAAACAACTCCATTCAGATTAATTCCAATTCAAATCATGAGTCAAAAGAAATTAAATTAAAAACAAGTCATTGCCGTCGACCAATACAATTCAATTGATTGCCATGTTCTTTGTTTAATACTTCTTTGTACATGCCTGTAGACATAATAACCCAGTACCTTTTCGAGGATTGTTCCATGATTTCTCAAGGAACTTACCAGGATTGTTCATGAATATTAAAGTTCTACCAACTAAGACAATTAAACCAACTGAGATAGTTAACGGCCATTTGTTTAATATGAAATTGTGTCAATCCTGCGACCTGTGGCGTCACAGGCACCTTTGGCTGGAATGCTTTAGGATGCCAGCGTTCGCAAAACACAGACACACTGGCAATCACTACATTTTGTTTTTTCACGACGTGTAACGGTTTTTATTGGCACGATTTTCTGTTAAGAGAATTTCCGAAAGTATTCCAGAAATTGAGTCATTTTCATGTGTAGCAAGCACGTTTCCAGATCTGGAATTTTATTTTCATGTTCCAGTACCTGTCTTAACAGTTTGAAAGACCCGTCTGAACTCTATTTCATCTATTTCACTCAGCTACTTTTCATTTGCTATTCTAACAAAGCAGTTACAATTCGTTGACTTCCGCTTGACCCAATCCAATTCCATTCGATTCCGAGCCAATTAACTAAAATTTTCCAATTCCCAAGTCAACCAAATTTCAGAATAAGTTTGGGTAAATTCTGGCTAAATTTAGGAAATGGCCCAGGATTTAAATGACTTTGGTGGGATTGGGACAACCATTCAGGTGGAACAGATTTGATTTGAGAAATTGGACTGAGTTGATTGCAATTACATATACAATTCGGTTCAAATCAAATCACATTAAACCAAGGCATCTCAAATCAAATCCAGGCCTTATTATGCCGATGAATAACTTTACAAGGACAGTCAACTGAACGGTACAAAGAATTATTTGATGGACATTAAGTCAATTCCTACAACATCATTTTATAATTCCTGCTAATATCGAAAGCAAGGCCAATTCAAGTCACAAATTAATTTCATCAATTCACTATCTACAATAGTTTTAAGTACAAATCAACTCCAAAAATGCCACTATGATGGAATAGAGTGAATTAATTCCAAGTCTGGAATCGAATTGAGCCCATTACAGGTAGCAGTTGCATGACAGTTAAAGTTTTGTACGACTGGACTGGAGCCATCGAACTCCCTTCTTGTTTTTTGTTTAAGATGAACAATACCTTTTTTTTTTATAGAATCTGGTGTTGCAGATGCCTCAATTATTTAACTAGGACGGAAAGCCGACAGCTCAACAAGAGTTAAAGAAATACAGATGCAAACCTATTTACGTATCCTTTTGGGCTTAAATGTCAGATTGCCTGAGCGGGGAATCAAAGTCAAGGGTTCGATTCCCCGCTCAGGCACTCTGAAATACAAGTCCAAAAGGCAACTTAAAGAGGTTTGCATCTGTATTTATTCAATTATTTAACCTAACCTAACACAACCTAACCTGAATTAGAAATTAATCACAGAAAACCAATTTAGTTTTCAATAAATATCATTAAAAAGGCAATACTCAAAAATGACAATTTTTGTATAATTTCTTTGTTTTAAATTGAAACAAGCTAATAGGTCTACTATACTGTAATGACAATTCACCACATTGCACTTTTGTTAAGTAAATGAGAGTTTAGTTTAGCAGATTTAGTTTGACAAATTTGGATCTGGTTGAAGTAGGATTCTTTTTGGAGACTCAGAAAATAAGAAATTAAATAATGAAATAATAACAACAAATAAAATGAACAGAAATGTTAACTGCAAACGACATGAAGACACGCGGAGCTTCTTGGCAGCTTCAGTGTGTGCCTGGTTGCTTGTAACAGCGTGCCTTAGTCGTGTTTCTGAAGACAAACCCTAAAGCAAGAGATGTCTCGTTGCAGGACTCAAACTCCTTGCATTTTACACATATGTGTTGCGTGAAAAGTAATAGAGTTTAAATGAGCAGAGATTTAGCTACCTTTTTAAAAACATGCTCCAGGATAAAATCTGAAAGTGGTTCCTTTCTTTCGTGCGTTTGAACCCTTCCTTTTTGTGGTAATAATAACAATAATTCCCCTAGTTTTTTTTTTGGGGGGGGGCCCCTAAAATGCACGTAGTTTACAAAGAAAACTTGTTTGTGCACTGAATAAAAGTTAAAGTTAAAAATAAAGTGTAAACAAAAACAATAATAATCGGCTATACATTTCACGGCTGTAAACATCACCAAAATGTTCTTTGGTGATTTCATTTCATTACTGAAATTAAATGATTTCTTTAAAACATTCCTAACTGAAAATAATTACTATAATGTCTAATTGTTAGGGTAAATATACAATTCAAAATAAACAACCACAAAGAGAAAATTCTAAAATAGAACGCCCACTTAACGTTTAAAAATCAGTAAAAATACAGAAGAGATTAAGAATAGTTCATAACACAATACTTAAGTATTAAAATCAGCATCTCAGCGTTACTGAAATTCGTCTTTTACAAAATTAATAATAAAAATAATATAAACCAAAATACATGCACAAAATTTTAAAACTAAGAATAAAAGATGCTTGTCAGTTCGTAATAAAAAGTTAAAAAAATTACCAAAAAGAAAGAAAAAAGGTGATGATACAGTAACACTTAGTTCACATGGACCTACTTAAAGTATTTTTTAATTTTATTTGAAGGGAGCTATATTTATTTATTAGTCATCAATCAGTGAAACTTTATTGAAGGTATTCAGTAAATAGAGTGCTTTAGCACGGGTTCCATATTAATTTTTACACAAAGTTTGTTTATATTTAACAGAGGTACTTACTTCTCAAGAGAACCACTCCAAAAATGCATTTTACGATCTCGAAAAGTAATGTTTTAAATCTTTAGCAGAATAACTTTAAAATTGTATTTTACAATAAATATAGCTGGAATCGAAGTTAGTAAAAAGTATCATTATCCATCTAGCAGCATTCGGATGAAATAGAAAAAGTTGCCATCAATTCGGCAAATTTACTTTGGTTCAATTCATATTACAGACAGTCATTTAGGCAAAAGCAGAAATCATCCAAGTTCCACTATTCAATCTTGCAAATTTTCGACTATCTCTACTAATAGTTTCTTCAGGGAAGAGTCTCATGACTCTTGTTTGAGAAGACTATCAGTAGAGTTAGTCGAAAATTTGCACGTTTGAATAGCCGACCTTGGATGATTTCTGCTTTTGCCTAAGTGACTGTCTGTAATAGAAAAAAAAAGATTCTGGGTTCTATTAAAGGTATTTTTTGTAGTCACCCAAAATTTTTCGTAGGGTTGCAAACTGTATGCCTAGGCGTTGAAGAGCCCACTTCCTTAAAAAAGTGCACACACACACAAAAAAATATCGTAATTTTGGCGTATTGGATGAATTTTTCTATCATAATACCGGCAGTGGCACACCCTGTGGGGCGAGGGGGGGGGGGGAAGCAGACCCGAAATTAAAAGTAAATTTGGTAAAAGCAGGAAAATAAGGTATTTATTCGGTGTGAACTCTTTGACAATGATGGGTTTTCGTTGGAATTACTTCCATTAATTTTATTTTTCGGTATTATTAACTCACCAAATATTCGGTGCGGTTGATATTGATAGGACTGATGACAGTAAAAGCTTTCTTAGTCTTTGGGTTGAGCGCCCAAGCTTTGTCCACCTCTGCTTTTAGCCAGTAACGGACACTACCGTACTTGCCTTCAAACGAAGTGGAAATTCCCCTAAAGGAATCAAAGCTAGAATTATTTAAATGTTGTCACGACTTCACACCAACTTTAAAATTGAAAGTTTTATCATGCGTGTATTAACATACCCAGTCGGCAACTGGAAAGAAAAACGAAACTCGTGATGACCTCGACGCAAAACCACTTCCATCAGGCCAGTTTCTGTAACAAATCAATTAAACAAAGTTGTAATTTACTGTTAAAGACGCGCACACGAGTAAACAGTGAAACAACAGATTTACACACAGCAATAATTAGTTATAGATAAAGAACGTTAACTCGTGTTCAACATTCGACGGCGCTGGAGTATAGGAAAGAAAAAGATGTAACTTGATTCACAATTAGTTATAAGATTTCGGTAAAATATGTGTTCTCTAACAGGTGTTAAACTAAGCGTTTGAATGTTAAAGTAGGTTAAGTGACACTATCACCGATTGAAAACCGTTCGCAAATACCTTGGCCCCATCTATCGGCAGTGATGTAGTTAACTTTTAAAGCTTGCTCCTAGGTGCACGAGAACGTACCAAATTTTCATTCTATAATGAAGAAGGCTCGTGGCTTGTTTGCTTCGTAAAAAGAAATGACATCGTGCATTCCTTCGCTTGATGAAGTGCTACATAGTACTAGCAATACTCTAGATGTTGTCAGATTCTACTTACAGTCGGTGATAGTGCCACTTTAAGGATCTATGGATGAAGAATATACTAGGAACATATGTGTACGAATTATTGAATTTACGTACACTGTAACATGTGTAGAATATGAGTCTTATGTACTTAGGTTCGTAGCGAGATTCAAACCGGCTAATCTAAGGGCGCGTTTATGCAACGACTTGCCTTTGCATTCTCGGAACTAGAAATTATCTGACATTCCAACATGGCGGCGGTTTCAGCTCTGCCAGCTCACAACGAAACGAGTCAATAATCGAGTTTAGAAGCGATTGGGAAAATTGTTTCGTTAGGAGGAATTCTTTATCTTACTGTCACGAATTATAAGACTGCAAGCATTTGTGCAAACGATGTCGGATTTAGTTAATCCAGGAAGTGTTGTTACCATGGCAACGACAGCTTTGCTACCGCGATGGAATTTCAGCTGCGAGAATGCAAAGGCGAGTCGTTGTTAAACGAGCGGCGTAATGAAATTCGCCTGGGGCTCTTACGAAGCCAGGGACGAGTTGGTCGTCAACCACGACCTTCGAATATGACGCAATTTTGACGTAATCGTTGTCCATGTCGTGGGCGAACATGGCAACGATTGAGTGAAACCTGCGTCATATTCGCGATTCGTGTTTGACGAGTAACTAGCCTCTGAGTGAACAAAATCGCTAGCAAGAACACACGGACTTAATTGAATGTAACACGCTATAGAGGTTCCGCTACAACGCTCTACAACCAACCAAACTCTCGAAATAAGTAGCGCCCTAATAACGAGTAACATGTCATTTACAACAGGACGTTAATCAATTGTAAAGTGACTTAATTAATTTACAAGACAATGGAAATAATTTGTACCGGTAAAGCGACGGAAATAATTTACAGCACGACAGAAATCATTTGTAACGCGATAAAATTCATTTGCCACGCGTAGGAATTCATTACTATTATGCGACACAAAAACATTAGCCAATCAGCCAGCTGACTTGTTATATCACTGATGAGCTTGTAAGCTGTTCACCGTAGTGACGTTAGAGAATCTAGAAGCCAGCTAGCGCTGTGACCATCAAGTTCACAGATTATTGGCTTTGAGGAGTGTCCAATTGCTGGCGTCAACCGTACAATTCAAATCCATTACGTATACATTGTATATCAGTGCTTAAGTGAAGACTACTAATGCTTATTTTACAGCAGAAATTAAACCAGTGTTTTCTGATATATACTAAATATTAATGCGACAGAAAGCTTTAAAAATTGTCTAGACCGATTGGGTTTAGTAAGTAGATCCAACAAAAGCCTCGTTTTACAACTGTGAACAAACGATTTCAAAACGAAAATGATGCCTCAACATGTTGATTTCACGCTACAATGCCAGTTACTTATTACTACCAGGAGTGACATAAAGGAAGGCCCACAGGGCCTGACGCTGGAGTGTCCATCTTAAAATTATCCCAAGTCCCATATCTCGCCATGAGTCTCTCCCAAATTACCCTCTCCTATAGTGACGGAATACGAAGCGAGAGTTACAGCACGGACACTCCCACGTCCTACAGATGTTTATCCATTCATAAGTTCCTGTTCCTAATTATCACTAATACTTATTACGTTACCAGAAATTCTTTTCCTCGTTTTCTGATTTTTCTGATGAATTTGACTTCCCCCCCCCCCCCCTCTAAGGCTCTGTTTACCCTAGGCATATAAAAATTAAAACCCTCCTTTACAACGCCATTTAACATCCTCCTGAATTTTTTTTACTAAGCTCGGTGGATTAGTTTTTGTTTTACAGCCGGCCAAAGAACTACTAACACACAAATTTGTTGGTAGTCCTTTGGCCGCTAATAAAATAAAACCTAATCCACCCAGCTTAGTCAAAAAATTCACGAGGATGTTAAATGGCGTTGCGAAGGAGGGTTTTAATTTTTATGTGCCTAGGGCAAACAGAGCCTTAGGGGGGAAAAAAGTCAAATTCATCAGAAAAATCAGAAAACAAGGAAAAGAATTTCTGGTATCGTTTAGACGTTTTTGTAGATTTCTCAAGAACGGGTTGTGCTATCGACATGCGGTAACGAGCATTGTAAAGCCCTCGAAAAGGCGCTTCCAATGGTATACTTTATTGTCCAAATCAGATAAAATTTGAAAAAGTTGTTTTTTCGTGTTTCCTCAACTTATTTTTTGTGACGTCATTTTGCTCCCTAACTTCTACATAGGTTATATTAGGTTATATTATACAGTGAAAAGACTACTTTCCCTTTGTTTATTAAATTACTACACTGGTGAACATGTTTGGCTGTAATGGCTTGGTGGTAGAGTTACTCGTTACCAGAAATTCTTTTCCTCGTTTGCTGATGAATTTGACTTTTTTCCCCCCTAAGGCTCTGTTTGCCTTAGGCACATAAAAATTAAAACCCTCCTTCACAACGCCATTTAACATCCTCCTGAATTTTTTTTACTAAGCTCGGTGGATTAGCTTTTGTTTTACAACCGGCCAAAGAACTACTAACACATTCGTGTACTAATTAGTACACAAATCTGTTGGTAGTCCTTTGGCCGCTAATAAAAAAAAAACTAATCCACCCAGCTAAGTCAAAAAATTCAGGAGGATGTTAAATGGCGTTGCGAAGGAGGGTTTTAATTTTTATGTGC
>JAHWFP010130174.1:72082-99942 GCA_023313725.1 Lithobius niger
GGAGGGTTTTAATTTTTATGTGCCTAGGGCAAACAGAGCCTTAGGGGTAAAAAAAGTCAAATTCATCAGAAAAATCAGAAAACGAGGAAAAGAATTTCTGGTAACGACTAGCTAATTCCGCTCAGACAAAATAATTTATGCAACCGGTCTGCTTGAAATTTGGTATTCATTTCACGTTCGACTCCAAGAGGTGCCTTTTATGTGTTGACATTTAGGGAGGTTTCAACTCTGAAGATTGGAATAATTTCTAATGCATTGTTTTATTAACGTCGCGAAATCGCCATCTGTGATGAAAGCAATGGTCCCTTGATGTTAATGGGCGAGTAATGATGGAGCCTCACATTACACATGATCGTTAGCAACTCTGTTGAAGCACAGACGAGTATATTCTAGACACACGCTAGTGTGTCGCCGCCAAGTACCAGTAAATCATCCTATTGTAGACAGGCGATTGTTAAAAAATTGATTGTTAATGATAAAAAGGCGGCTCACTAGCAAACATGTGTCTGTTAACTGTAAGCAACTAAAAAATATTTTGGCATGTTGAGGATAAATCCCAATGCGACAGAAATGTTTCAAATTGTGGAAAATGTAAGGCAAGGGTCAGAGATTAAGAAAAACTAAAAGTTAAAGGATGGGTGTGCACTATTCATAGAAAGATGCGTCAATAACGTTTTTATATTACTGTCTAGCTAGCTAGTTGACTATAGATAAGATTTTTCCCATGTTAAATCCCATAGAATTTTTGCTCATGGCTAGCGCAAAATTGAGTAGGCCTACGTAGCTGAACTTTTGCACAGGGATGCATGGTGATCTGAGCATGGTCCTTTTGTTGGTTTGGGGGTTGTACGGGTCAGAACAAATGCGTGGGAGGATTTTGAAATTCGACACCAGGGAATTTAAATTTCGTTTCTTTTCCAAGTTGCAACCAAAGGTTTCAAGCAACAATGGCTTGAACAATCAACACTGGTCTGGACGAACTAAAAGCTGAACTGTAACGAAGGACAAAATAAGCAAACATTTACGTTGCCGTGGATTGCGTAAGAATAAAGGGATGCACGTTAGATGACAGTTACGCAACAATATATCCATGAGCAAGCGGGGTTGTTGCTAATAACCAAAAAATAAAATGCTTCGCGTTCTGCTGTTTTAGTAACGGGGGTTTCTGCATGATTAAATTAATGTGAACGAAGACAACAAACGAAAAAAATTCTCAATTTTGCTGATGTAGCGGCTATTTGTAGTCCTATTTATAGACATTAAATGCCTCCAAAAAAGTTAGAGCGCAATATAAGATGGTACGCTGACTTTTTGTATGTTCACAGTCCTAAGTTACATGTGTCTATCAACTGCAAGCACTTAAAAGTATAGCTTGTCATGTCGAGAATAAATCCTAACGCTGCCGCAATCTTGAAAAGTAACGGGAAGGTACAAGGATAAACAAAACAACTAAATGGCATGCGCTCATTGAGTGAGCGAAGTGAACGAATTCAGTGATTGTTAGCCAATATCTGCAAAAATGGGATTGAAGAAACTTAAGCATATGAAGAATGGTCGTACAATAAACTAAGCCATGCCAATTTGGCTAATCGAACAGCTACTTGGCAATGGTAAATTTGAAAATTATCAATATGAAAATTTATAGATATCAAATTCCTCCAGAAAAAAGGTATAGATGAAGATAAGACGGTGTAACCTTTTGTAGGTTCACAGTCCTATGAAAGTTGTAATATCCACCCCAAACCAAAACTGGTGTAAAAAACCGCCAAGTTTCCAAAAAGGTTCGGCCTTTGAAGGTAGTGATATCATTCAACTAGTGAAAGGCCGCCAAGGTTAATCCTTTTAGACAATTTAATCGCACAGAATAATACTTTGAACGTTAAATGAAAACTTTAAGATTACTAGCACTAGTAGCAATCTTCTAGTTTTCATTTAACTTTCGAACGGGGACGCGCCATAGGAGCGAAAAGTCATGAGAGCGAACCGTCAAAAGGGCGAAAAAACAGCCACAAGAGCGAAAATTCACAAACGGACATACGAGCGAACGTCATAAGCGTGAATTGTCACACGAGCGAACTGTCATAAGAGCGAAATTTTTTTGGTGAAAAATAATGAGTGACACAAACGCGAAACGTCAAAAGCGCGAAACGTCATAAGCGCGAAACGTCACAAACGCGAAACGTCACAAACGCGAAACGTCACAAGCACGAAACGTCACAAGCACGAAACGTCAGCAGAGCAAAACGTCACAAGAGTGAAACGTCACAAAAGCGAAACGGTGGGACGTCTCCCTTCAGGAGTCAAGGGCACGGAAAAATAGGGTCGGCAGATAAGCTGCAGCTTACCTAGGGATTAAATTCGAGATAGCATGGTATACTCACTCAAAAAGTTTAGGAAGAAACTCCGTATTTTTTAAGTTTATAGTTTACAAAAGCAAAATATATATACACAGATCGCTGTTCTGTTAATTAGATAAAGAAAAGAACCAAACAAGCCAAACAACGAAAATTTTGCACTAGAAATAACGCCATACATTAAGATGGATACTATACTACTTTATTTCTAGTGTTCGATTTTTCACTGTTTGACTTGTTTTCTTCTTTCCATGGTGTACAGTACTTGATTAAAATCGTTTTTTTTAATTAATGCAAAATGTTTATTGCTTTACTAAAACACATTATGCGTGATTTTTTTGTTTTTTTAATTTATGGTTGCACATTTTTTGCTGAAGCCTTATAGCTGCATTCTTATGCCGTAGTATTTTTGCACTAATATGGTGAGAGTGGAGCAAATTGAAATGCGTAAATTTCAGGGCAAAAAGATGTAGCAGTAATTTTTCTCTTTTATGTAGTCTGCAGGGTTCGAATCTAGGCTTATTTTCATTTGGGAGGGACAGAAAATGGACACAATTTAATGTCACACGTGTCATAACGGTCATTTGAAATGACATTGAGTGACATCGTGTTGCTAGGCTCTGTCACCGATTTTTCTACATTTCTAGATTTTTCTAGGCATTAGCAATGTATAGTGTTGTTGACGGGAAAACGAGCGGAAGAAAAAAACAAGGATGTACTAATACTGCATCAGTAATTTGACGTGTTGTTTGGTACAGAAATACTGGAGGAGGATAGAAATAAGCGGTTAACGTATGGAGATGGAAAGGCAGACATACCAACAGGACACAACTAAAAATTCTGAATATGTGGTGAACTGAAAAAATATATACAGGGTGATCCAACTAAAGTGTTACGAGCCGATATCCTGTGAATGGCTAATAAGAGAATGATGGAAATGCAATGATGGGTGTGATGGGGGACGTTTACACGAGAAAAAAGGAATGACCTTGAGTTGATATTTCAAGGTCATCCTCGTGCTATCTTCCAAACGAGATACGATACGACAGAAAAGTAGGCTAAATTAGAAAATTGGACGCAAGGACACAATATGACCAACAACAAAAAAACTGCTTCGAAATCGGATAATAAATAAAATAGTTATGATGATGTTTAACAGCTAACTCTGAACATGCTGGATGCACTGTAGTGAAGCCAACTTCTCGGCTCTGAACTGGTGATTGAGTAAAAAAAAAAACACAACGTTGGAACATAATTTTGTTTGACCTGTTTTTTAATACTGCTGTATGAATAAATTTGTTGCACTTTTAGTTTGAAATTTGATTTATGTGATTTAATTTTATCTTCAAGTTTTTCTTCTCTGCAATTGATGCAGGGAAAGATGGTGGGGGGGCAAGCAGGCCAGTCCCCTCGAAACCAAATCTAACGAAAACGGAAAAATTAACTCTTTTTGAACTGACAATGTTTTCTTGCTTTATGTTAAGCTTGAGCAAATGTTGTTAGAAACTGAGCGATCATAAATTTTAAATATATTTAACGACTTGAACAAAACCATTAAAAACATTAAGGAAAACTATAACAAAATTTAGTTACACGTTTTTACAAGCGTGTCATAATGTTAAATAAATTCCTGAGAACTGGAAAAGCTTACAGCGCTTCCCCACATCCCCTAGCTGGCTTTGGTCGGCCCCCTGCGAAATCGTTCCCGGCTGAGCCCACTATGTGTGCCTCACATATGTAGCTCTACGTTGTTTCTTAGTTCTGGGAAGGGTAATTTGGCCAATGTGCATTTTTTAACTGACTGTACTTCAATTTCAGTACAGTAACACAAATTGGCTGAGTACCTAAATCGATAAATATTTTTTTTCATGCATAATAGTATACTAGCGGAGTCCCTCGATTCGCTCGTTCGTTCCGCGTCGTCTAGCTACGCTCGAGGAGCTTTCATGCTGCAACTCTTGTGCTGCTGACAGACATTCCACGTCTAAAACGATCAAGCACTGGTCAGAGTGCAGTACGCTTGTTTCGTAAGGCTTCACTGCATAAACAAATGATAACCATAAAACATTCCAACAGTCTGGCCATCCGAGAAACGTGCGCGTCAATCCATGCTTCCAGTAATTTCTTTGATTTCAAGAGCATCACAAAATCATTTGCTGATCATTTCGACGCAAACTAATTGTAATTATTGCTTACAGTTCGTCCATCACCCTGAATTACTTAATCTGTAGGTCTGTATTAAGCACAGTAAGACTATGGTTTTCACGATTTTTCAGCGATGTCGTTTAGCCAAGTAGAATGAACCAATCCGACCTATAGTGTTCTAAAGTAAAAACTGTAAAAACATGTAATACAGCAGTAAGCTTTCACGTGGACAAAACAGTACAGGAACAGTGCGGTATACGAAACCTTACAGGAAGGTTTATTTTTATTCCTTTGCTGTTTTGACTTCGGATCAGTTAAACCTTACCTTAAACACCAAACGAGTTCGTTTTGTTTTCTAATTGTAATTATTGCTCACAGTTCGTCCATCACATAAGCGGCTGCATCTTCTCCTCCAGCAGTAATCCCTTATGAAAGTGAGAGATGAAAGATTGAGAGAGAGCAAAACGAGACACATATTGAAAAAAGTTTACTTTACGTGCAAATCGCTCTCTCTGCTCGCTCAATCCACGCACCATCGTGCTTCAGAAACATGAATGTTTGGCACCCTTGGCACGTCGTCCTTTTAGGTTATTTTTGCATGCATCCTTTTCCCGATCATCTCTCTTCGCGCGAGGAGGTTTTCATGAACAAACTATGACGTCATGAACAAACATCATGAGGGTTTAAAACTTTGACGTTATTTTTTCAGGATTTTAAAATAAGGTTTATCAAGTTACAGCGATGAAAATAGGCCTATACTGAGCGCAATTTAATTATATTTCGTTTGGTTCTACTCCCGTGTTTGTAGGTGATTTGGTTCCAGAGGAGTAGACGTACAAACACACACACACGCACATCATACGTCCTTAATGATGTTAGTGCATTGATAGTAATAATACTCGTACTACGATTAAACCACGACCGTTCCATGACCGGGAAGCTGGGAAGAACACGGCTTTTTCCACTCAAGGCAGACTGGAGAAGAAATTGTGTGTTTGCCTGTTGTCTCGAGCCAATTCACGAACGTACCGGAACGTTGACGCCTCTTGGCGTTGCTTCGGTAAAATACGATTCTGGTGATGTCGAATGAACTGTCCTTGAGCCGGGAAACGAAATCCATGTTTCTCTTCCAGACTACCTTGTGACAAGGGATAGAATATGAAGCGATAGTAGCAGCACGGGCACACCCTATTCCTACGGACGTGTATCAACTACTATAGTTTTTCTGTATTAGAACATATAAATATGAACTATGGCAAACAATTATAGTTCTTGACTGTTTTAAATTTTATTATTAGCGGAGCGAACTAAGCGCGCGTATTTGTATCTGCGGGTGCGTTTGTCTGTTCGGGACAGGAAAGCGTTCGCAGTTTTGTTTTGATTTGACTGAAATTTCATGACAAGAGAGCCGTGGTGCATTCGTTAAATTCGAAGATAAAATTCTTGCCCTAATTCTTGCCGTTGTCGGATTGATTCGGGTTTCCGTTGGGTGGCTATGCGGATTTTTAGTAGCTGCGGTGAGGCGTAAGCCCTGTCTATAAGACTTAGTGGCCCCCAGCACTAAATTATCAGCACGAAGCCATTGCCATAATGTGCCACAATGAAAGTTCCTTTAAATTAACGAAGATAAAATTAATAGCAAATGGTAACGAAAATATAAAACTATTAGGCCTACTGCAATTTCATATGTTTGAACAGTGCAGTTGCTTCCTTTACCATTTCTACAGCACTCGCGCGTAGTGGCAAAGCTATCTAGATGCACTCGTAAAGATTTTTGTTGGATTCATTCGCTTGTAGTGTTTGCAACAAATGTTGCGCATAGTGGCAGAGCTATCCAGATGCACTCGTATAGATTAGTGTTGTTTTCATTCGTGAGTTCGGGTGTTTGCTTGTAGTGCTTACAACAAATCTCGCGAGTAGTAGCAGAGCTACCCAGATGCGATAGTTGCATTCATTCGTTTGCTTCGGTGTTCGCTTGCAGTGCTTACAACAAATATCGCGAGTAGTGGCAGAGCTATCCCGATGCTCTCCTAAAGCTTGGTGTTGGCTTCATTCTCTTTTAGTGTTTACAACCAATCTCGCGTGTGGTGGCAGAGCTATCGAGATGTGGTCGTAAAGTTCAGTGTTGCATTCATTCGTTGCTTCGGTGTTCGCTTGCAGTGATTAAAAGAAATATCGCGAGTAGTGGCAGAGCTATCCTGATGTCCTCCTAAAGATTGGTGTTGGATTCATTCGATTGTAGCGTTTCCAACAAATCTGGCGTGTGGTGGCAAAGCTACCCAGATGCGCTCGTAAATTTCGTTCACTTGTTTTGGTGTTCCCGGGGAGTGTTCCTTTTGAAGTCATGTTTAGGGAATGCTGTGTAAGATGGAAATAAGAACGTAAAGAAACTAATGTACAGCATCTCTCATTCGGCCGAGTAATCTTCTGGTCTTCATAAGTCAGTTTTCTGCCTATTTATTATTATTATGGTAATAACAAACAAAGCTTGAAGGAATTCAGAAAAGTGTATAAGCAGTAAATCAGCCGAAAGCATTGCAGACTGAAATTGTTCGCTAAATATTTAGATTGCAAAAAATTGGACGTTAAGCCACGAAATGCTACCAAAAAATTCGGCTTAGGGGTCTTAAAAGACTTCACACGCTCTCCGTCATAACATCTGTCTTCATTCGAAATCCTGGTGTAAACCAAAAACCTTTTTAATCGGTTGCATTAGTTTGTACTTTTTTTTTATTTGATAGTTTCTTTGGATTTGTTGATCATGCACACACGAAAGAGAAATAAGATTCGCATTGAAAAAAATCACGAAAATTATTTGTTTATTTGGGATTACAGTAATTTTTTCTTTTTAATTTGTTCGCGAGTTAAAAGGGAACCTGCATTATGGGTGGACTAAGAATTTTGTACTAAATAATGGACAAACTTATTTGCCCCCTCCAAGGCAAATAAAAACGGACAAATTGCCGAAATTTTTGAGAATAAACACAGTTAGATATGAAGAAAATGCACGAAAACGTAGAAAAATCATCCTGTGGCCCCTCCAAGACTTCCTTCTGGATCCCCCCCCCCCCAGGTCAGCAAGAGGTATGTGGAGAAGACCTCAATTCGAGGTCAAGCTTTTGTTGGATTAGGCGTTTCCTTGTTTCGCTCTTATGTCATTTCGCTCTTGTGACAGTGGCTTGTAAAGGTATTTCGCTCTTATGTCGGGGATTTGTTTACTCAATTCGCGCTTGTGTCGGAGGTGTGTTTAATGATTCGCGCTTGTGACAGAGGCCAGCAAGGGGAATTCGCTCTTACGTCGGTTTCCAGTTGAAGTGTAATTCGCTCATATGACGATTCGGTCTTGTTGCTATTCGCGCTTCTGACGGTGTATTGTTGCGCTCGTAAGTCGTTCGCTCTGCTGACGTTTCGCTGTTGTGTCTTTTCGCGCCAATGACGGCGCCCCTTTCGAACTATTAGTAGGTGCGATTAACTTGGCTAAAAGGATTACCCTCGCGGCCTCCCACTGGTTGAATGATATCACTACCTTCAAAGGCCGATCCTTTTTGGAAACTTGGCGGTTTTTTACACCAGTTTTGGTTTGGGGTGGATATTGTTGACAGCGAGAGACTTAAAGGGACACCCAGCCTGCCTTATAACAGCTGTACGCCCAGATTGCCATCCGCGCATTAACCAGAGCCAAGGTCGGATGGGGTGGTAACTGCGTTCCTCGCAGCGAGGAACGAAGCTGCTGTCTCGGTTGGCTTTGGAAACAGTACACGAAATAGCATCAAGTTAAAGATTGGGTCGTCACAAACCGGAATGATTCTCGTATTTTAACGTCACAATTTATAATTTTCTAGGCTATAGTGTCTTATAATTTTGCTTCGGCGATCTATTGGAATAATTAATTTTTATTTTTACGACATTAGTCTTTTTGATTTTCGATTTCATGGTAATTATTAGAAAATTAGTATGTGCACACACAGAGATGAAACGTCATGATTATTGTAAGCGCGCAAATCATCATATACATATAGGATACAGTAAGTAAAGTTAACAATTATTCAAGAGAAAATCTCCTAGACGCCACATTTTAAAACGGATTTTTAGCAAGGGATTGACTAACGGTAATAAATAGACCTTTGGGCCGTACTTGATGTGGAGGATCGAGAAAAATGGCGCTGGGAGGTATATCCCTTTAATACTTCACCGGGTGGGGGGTTGTCAAGTAAACAGACGGGTAGCACGCCCGTCTCCCGTTCGGGAGGTCCAGGTTCGCTCCTGGCCTCAGCCACCCCTTGGCATTTTTGGGACGAGAAGGCCCTTGCGGTGTCTATGCTCATGTAGATTGTGGTACGTCAAAGATCCTAGATTTTCTGCTTGGATTCCTCCTGCTAAATTGTCCCTTTGGTCGTCTACAGCGGGGCATACAACTCGGTTGAGTTCGGTTCCCTTAAGTAAAAACAACAACAACAACAACAACGCCACGTTCTTATTGTTAGTTGTTGCGATGGTATTGTTACTTTAGCCTACAGTGGCCATAAGAAATACGTAAAAATACATTTGTCACCTATTGTTTCTGTTTGACAGTTGATGCCCTCAAACAAGGACAGCAACTATATAGACGGGCTAAAGAAGTCCCCATGTGGACCGCAGGCTTTGTGAAGGGAGCCCCGGGAACCCGAGCTAAGTGAGCAGCAACAGCCCAGTGGTCAGCGTCCTCGTCTCCAATCCAAGTGAATGGAAGTTCGAATCCCGTGACTAACGTAACAGTTAAAAAAAAAGTCCCCAGAAATAATTCGTGCAAACGAAAGGGTTATTCTAATGTAGAGAAGGCTACTGTAGAGTAACTGCTACGGTAGAGAAATGAAACTGTAAGAGATTATACATTTTTAATTCAACTTGACTGCTACAATGGGTGTTTGATTAATCCAATGCGATTTTGCCGAAGTATGACACTTTAAATGAAATATAATTTACATTGAGACCACGCCCTCAGTTCTGTGACCCGAACAATATCCCCCCCCCCCCCCTCATCGTTAACATTGCTGAAGTTCAAACGACACAAATATTTTTGACACGGCTAACGCGTCATTAATATTTCTGTTTGTTTGTATTCGTCTTCAGTTAACCTCACCACACCTCTCACGGTGTTAACACAATGACCACCAACAAATGTGATATCATACTAAAACCCCAAAACGATAAGGGGCTCGCCAAAACCCCAGAACGATAAGGGGATCGCCAAAGCCCCAGAACGATGAGGGGATCGCCAAAACCCCAGAACGATAAGAGCTCACCAAGTCTTCGCTGTAAAAAGTAGATATACCAGAGTCGCAATTGCTCCAGCAAATTTCTTGTTCCAACTCAGCTTGGTGGATGTCAGTTAAAGGCAACTTGATGCAGCACCGTTGAATATTCGAGCAATACAAAGAAAAGAAGCGGCTAGAGCGACTACCTAGTCGCATCCGGTCTTCTGTACAATTCTGCCACTACCAACGGTGAGGCGCACACCTCTATCACGCATTGCAACAGCTATCTCTATTATATAATCTAAAGGTAGTAACCATCAGAACTGCCGGTTAAAAAATGTGTTAGCTTTTAAGCTCATTTAAGATTTTAGGCGTATTTGTCAACTTTTAGGCCTAATTCTTACCTGGAGCTTTAATTTCGTAAGTAGCAGCTAACGGAGATTTGATTTGTATAGTAAGCCTGTTCATTTTTGCAACACGGTACGCCTTCGGTTACAGTGTTAAATGTAACGCACAACGCAACATATATAGATCAGTGGTAGTAGGGAAGTGACGGAAGAGTCGCTGTTGATGAAGCCAGGAGCTATACTCGCAGCAACGTGACGTTATAGTAAGGTGATTTTAGGCCAAATTTTTTAAACTGTAGTTTTATTTCATAAGTAGCAGATCGGCTTAATGGAGAATCTGGTTCGATGGTAAGCCCATTTATTCATACAACAATGCGACGAGACTATTTTAAACAAACCTAAAATGCTTTTGTTTTTACGGTTGCAGTATTATCCTTAGGATTACAATTCGACGATCAAATGTTATTATTTAATTTAAACCATGCGCAACGGCTGTTTGCTGTGACGTCACCATGAGTTACCCAATGACGAACGAGAACAATGGCTGTTTGGCCGTCTGATTGGCCTAGCCCAGTCACGTGATATGCACGTCACAGCAAACAGCTATGGCGTGTGGTATAGTTACATCGAAGAAGTCTATTATCTATAAGGAAGTAAGAATGCTTTAATTTGCCATGTTATTTAACTAACTTCTCACACTGAATGTAACATTGTAAACAGTGGTCGTCAATAACTGGTACCGTTGCGTAGTTGAAAAAGGCCACGGACGGACGGACAAAGTCGTTGCAATAGTCTTCTTAGCCGGTACGGCTGAACAGAAGACTGACTAAAAAGCGGTAAATTAAAAATGCAACAACGCTATTCAGCAGCGCTGCGATTGTCATAACTAAAACGAGATCACGTGACCCACATCAGCCTATTGGATGACGGAGAATCTGGAACGTGGATGCTGTTGTTTAGAATATGGGCAAAGCTACCGAAATAATGAACAAGCGCCTTTAAGATAGAGTGGCTTTGGTTCAGACCAATTTGGAAGCAGCAATTTGGGCTCTGATATCACTATTTTTTATGGCATGAACTTGGTTGATTCCTTTACCATTGTGGGTTTTCGGTACGATTATAATTGTGCATTTGGCTCGCATTTTCCTTGAGTCATAGCAGCGTAGTTACGATCTTTAGAAGGCAATTGTTAATTCGTTCGTGCCCGTCGGGGCAAATGCTCAGTCAAAACAATCAAGCACAAGACATGCGATGTATAATGCAGCCATGCTGTCTTGTCCGACAGACACAGCATGCTCGTGCAGTATTTTTTTTTTACACGTAAATTTTCTAATCCGACTACGTAGTCTACTATAAATTGATGCAAAAAAAATCTTTCGGATTCATTGAACAATTAGCTATATTTTACAAATGAAGGTACATTGAGTTGACTTCAAAGGACATACCTTCTCATTAATGTCCAGCATCCTGCTTGAAATAACTTTTGCGATATTTACATACGTTATACAGCAGTGACATTTGCCGCTATACTGGCACCAGTATGGGTTTTGGAGGACATAACTACAAGGCGCACTACATAAAAATGGAGGGAAAAACAACGGAAGAGCGGATTTCTTAGGCTTAAAATAACGTTGTTTTCTCCAACAACAAAAATTGCGCGTTTTAGGTCTAAGAAATCACTCTTAACAGCATCGGCTTTAGTATGACGCCGTTCTGTTTCTCTCTGAAGTGTCCCTTGCAGCTAACCCATTACTAGGCTCCAGGCATAGAGTTATACACAATAATATTAAGTCGTGTCACTGCTCTATAGTGAATGTCTTAATTCCGTTTCTTGCGAGGGAAAAAATAGGAATGTGAATGCCTTTGCAACATTTATGCACGTCTGAACTAATGTAGCGAAACTGAGCGATACAGGAAAGCCAACAGGAATGTACCTTTAGTTGTAACTTCCAAATCGATTACCGGAAGGCCCGCAAACTGTTGGTTACGAGTATAAGGCAGTGACACAACGTTGTATTATTGTATATAACTCTATGCTGGAGCCAGTAACTTTGATAGCTGCAAGGGTCACTGGAGGGGGAAAAGAAGGGCGTTTTACTGAAGACAATGCTGTTAAGATTGGATTTCTTAGGCCTATAATGCGCGATTTTTGTCGATTTGTTGGCAATTGCTGACATTTTTAAGCAAGTGGAATCTTTATTTTCCAATTACAACCTCGCAGCATAAGGGATTGGAGAAAACAATGTTTTTTAAGTCTATGAAATCCGCTCTCAAAGCACTGCCTTGACTTGAAGTACCGTTGTTTAACCCTCCATTTCAATCTAGTGCCCCTTGCAGCTACCTCTCTCGTAGCCAATATGACGCCACATGACGCTGCTCTATTCACAACAACGTTCATAAAAAAAGGCATATTCACGGTTTGTGAAAATCCAAGATGACGTCCATAAACGGATTTGGTGCTGTAACTTTTAAACCATTCATAAAACTGGAGACAAACTGGTTACGAATAACAATCCAAATTTACGTTTCTTCAAAGATCCCAATTAAAAGATTTTTTTCTTTGAAAACACAGGATAGCGGTTAAAAATGGCATTCAAAAAAGGATTGTTGACTTGTAATTCTAAACGGATTATCTGATAGAAAACGTACTGTTGCGAATAATCTTTTAGAGTCAACTATTCGTTTAGATTTTGAGATTTTTGACTTTTTAAAAATTTTAAATAGCTGCAAAAATGAGCTGTAAAACCGAATTTTGGGTTTTAATTTCCAATCCCTTCAAAAGAATTAAAACAATCCGGTTACAAATACTATCCAGAATAAAATTGTTTACTAGTTAAGCTGCTAAAAGTTGTGTAAATAAAAAGAAGAAGAAAAAGGAAAACGGAACCAAAACTTCACTGTGTAAATTTCATCGTTAATATGTTTTGTATGCAAAAAAAAACCAGCACACAGGAGCACTGTTTCGTGATGGGAATTGTAATCTTGAAGCTGAAAAAAAAAATGACGATGCCATACAAAAATGAAAGAGTTTCCAACTCCTTCTGTTCGTATACCGTCACGTTGGAAATGAATTCCATTACGTTACAAACGAGCCAAATTGTTATGCGTTGTTAAAGTTGTTGTTTGGTGGCCTGAATTTGAACGAATTAAATAATAGAAACAATCTATATAACTAAGATCATAATATTTGTTTGTTTGTGTGTGTTGTGTCACCAGATCACCGTGATTCCCACAGTTAACTATCGAACTATCGAACTATATTATACTGCTAACTATTGAATTGTCCGTATAGGTAGTGATGAGAACTTGCTTTTCAACAAAGAGGCACAGTACTGATGTCGTCATGTTTTTCACTCACAATATTTTCATGCAAACGGGGTATACGCGTCTATCTCTTAACCCTGGACCTAACTAATTCTAATAAAAGCTTGCGCGGCTGCTAACGGGAAAGCACAATGTGAGTGTGTAAGTGTCAGCAGTGGGAATTAGGTAATCCGTATTCTATTGACATTCGTAGTGGGAATCTGGATAGTCTTTATTCCGTTGAAATCCGTAGTGGGGATCTAGGTCTCTACGTCTCTTAACTGGATCTAACTAGTAAATCTAATGAAAGTATGGGCGACTGCTCCCGGCAAATCACAGTATTTTCATTCAAACGGAGAATCACAACAATGCTCTACAAAACCGGCCATATTACAGGGGGCTGCCCTGTCTGGAGTACCTGCCCTGCTGTTGTTTACTATGTTGAATTTCCCCGGGAACCCCCCCCCCAAAAAAAAAAAAAATTGTGTAGGGAGTGTGAAGTACAAACGTATAGAACAGTGACAAGACAATATATATATATATAAACTGTGCTGGAACCAGTAACTGGGCTAGCTGCAAGGTGCACTGGAGGGGAAAAGAAAGGCGTCTTACTGAATCCAGTGCTGTTAGAGCGGTTTTCTTAGGCCTAAAACGCGCGACTTTTTTCGATTTGTTTGCAGTTGCTGAAATTTTTAGCAAGTGGAATCTTTTCATTTCCGATTACCTCAAAGTGGACTACGGACTACGGAAGTGCCGTTGTTTTTTTTTACCTCCAATTTTAATGTAGTGGCCCTTGTAGCTATCTCTCCAGATGCTAGCTCGTAGCCAATAATTCGTTATCGCGAGCGTTATATTGTCGCTGCTCTATAGACAGGGGGCTTCCGCCCGTTTGCCATAATCGCGTTTTGCCATAATCCCATTTGCCATAATCGCGTTTGCCATAATCCCGGAAGACCTGAATATCTTAGCCCAGTAGCCATAATCCCGTTTGTCATACATGTCCGTTTGCCATAAATCCTATATCAAGTCTCATTTCAAATGGAACTCTGAAAGATTTAACATTCAAAACTACTGCGCCATCTGTTGACAAAACTCGCAACAGTTTGTCATTAAAAAAATTATGGAGAATTAATCAGCACATATATACTAACTTCATGTACTAACTTCATGTAGGCAAAACAAAAACCAAAAAAAAAAACCGTTTCCATATCAAAGTTTAATCACAGTAATCGTTTTTTTTTTGGCTGGGGCAGGGGCAGATTGAGAGTATTGTGTTGGCTTGCCCGTAAAGGAAAATTTTGTCTCCCCCCACCCCCTAAAAAAATGCTAAAATTAAACTTTCACAACATAGGTAGCCTAGCACTTTTCTGAATCCAAAATCCAATATTGGGATCTGAAAATATTGGTTCTATGATTCGAAATGCTTGACAATTTAGAAAATTGTCCACTTTCGTTCAGTGCATAATGTTGCCCCATGTATAAGTGGAAGTTTCATGTGTGGTATCATGACTACACTGTTTTTATTGTTTTTAAACCATCTTAGAAAAAAGTTTTTTTTTAAAGTTAGACAAAATTTCAAATTAACATCGAATTTTTAAAAAAAAGTTTAGTGTTTTAAAATGTCCAAATAACAGATCCGCATTTTAATTGGAATGTCAAACAGTAACTACTTTTGTCAACCGATGGCGCAGAAACTCGGCACCAGGAGTTAACAATCCATGCGCAGTTTTGGACGGCTACG
This sequence comes from Lithobius niger, assembly GCA_023313725.1. Taxonomy (NCBI): domain Eukaryota; kingdom Metazoa; phylum Arthropoda; class Chilopoda; order Lithobiomorpha; family Lithobiidae; genus Lithobius; species Lithobius niger. The sequence goes on from JAHWFP010130174.1 coordinate 87,207, forward strand.
AGCATTCTTTCTTAAAGTTGGATTTTAGGTCGACGTCGCAAATCCATCGGTATAGCAAACGGGATTAAAACAAACGGTAAATTATGGCAAACGGGAAATCCAGCAGAAGAGGGGAAGAGTATAATTTCGAGCAAACGGGAAAATTCAGAAGAGCTGGGACGATTGCCATAAAATCGGTCGTTAAACAGGATTATGGCAAACGGAATTATGGCAAACGCACCGTAGCCATACAGGGTGAGTCAGAAGTCCGTATCAGGGGCTACCATTTTGTAGCAATGAACATTCCTTCAATAATAAGTTGGTAGATTTGCAAAGTGGTCCGGAGGCTATTTGACCATGCGTGAGTGAATGACCTTGACATTGACCTTGACATGTCCCATCAAGGTCATCTCACTGCTAACTTCTAAACCGTGCGTCCTAGAAAATCGGTGTAAATTAGAAGGTTTAGAGAATGAAATGAATTTACAGAATGAAATTCGGAGCAAAAGTAAAGCAGTTACAGTCAGTCAAAGATAGTGGCATAAACTGCACTGCAGTACACCGGGGTAGGCAGGCTTACGGCAAGAAATGAATGTAGAAAAGGCAGTGCAGAGAAAGTTCATGTCAGACTAAACAAGAAAACTAATCGTGTGTGATCGCAGTTAATCAGAACATCTACACCTCTAGTGAGGGGGAGGGGGGGGGGAAAACACCCTTTCCCTTTTAGGTACTACTGCACATGTCTGCATTTAACCTCAGAGTTGAGCCCTTAACGTCGATGCAATTCATTACTAACCTATTGAGTCCATCCCAGCCACATTGCGTGGTGATATTTTTTCTGGCCTGACTTCCGAGTAATAACAACTAAAATAAACACAGCTCATGCACTCGTGGTGTTCCAATCTCTGGGTGGGATACTTGCCTGCCTACCCCGATGTACTGCAGCGCAGTTTGTACCACTATCTTTGACTGACTGTAACTGCTTTACTTTTGCTTCGAATTTCATTCTGTTGTTTTTGCTTTGGCATTGGTTTGTGGTTCTCTACACCTTTTTAATTTGCACCGATTTTCTAGGACGCGTGGTTTAGAAATTATCAGTGAGATGACCTTGATGGGACATGTCAAGGCCATTCACTCACGCATGGTCAAATAGCCTCGGACCACTTTGCAAGTCTACCCAACTTATTATTGAAGGAATGTTCATTGCAACAAAATGCTGGCCCCTGATACGGACTTATGACTCACCCTGTATATACAGGGTAATGAAACACGCGCAAGTGTGTCGCCCGCCAAGATTCACGATAACATTAACGTCCGTCCTACACAGGTAAAAATATATGAGCTTGGCGACCGCTAGACACTTGTGTCTTTTACAGTTAACTCAGTGTGGCTTTTTTCAGACATCTGAGAAAATATAACAATGTGACAAAAAAAAAATGCTGAAACTTCGTTGGACTTTCGTCGCCTGACAACATAAAAGTCACTTTTGGAGACACAGCTCAACTTTTCTTGTTAAAGAAAAAAGCTGTGAATAACGTTGGTGTTTGCCTAATTACGTGAGTAGTCAGAGACTAGTTTCACGAAAATAAATTCTTCCATGCGATGAATAATGCTGAAATTTTGCAGATAGCTATAGTTTAACCATGAAACGTGCGTTCTGCTGGTTTGGGAGGGAGGGGAGACGTAAATTCAAACAAGGCCAGCTATTTCTTATATTCCACCAGAGGAGTTGGAGTGCTGTCTCCTAAACCAAAGATAATAAAGTGAGCAAGTGCCAAAAAAAAAAACAAAAAAAAAACGGTCGTAAACAACTTTAAAAAGGTCAACAAAAACTTCAAATTTGACAGAAGAATTATTTTGAATTTTTTATGCTTTTTCCTGTACATCCTCCACACAGCTGTGCTTTTGTCTGTTCCATGACAGTCGCCAAGTTAAAACAAAACAATCGAGAAAGTAGACGATAAGCAGGTTTCCTCGTTTTTGACCACCGAGATAGTTTCGCTCGGATAGTTTCGTGAACGATTCTAAAAGGTTAACAAAACCTCTTGTTTTGTCGATACAGCATTTCATATTTTTTTTTGTTTTCGTTCTTATGTTTCCACTCTGCCTTTAACCTGTGCTGGTTCAGACCAAGCATGCAAGAAGAAAAATAAAGTCGTGGAAACCAGGTGCGGGGCAGTTTTTCACCTTCTCATCCACAGGGACGAGCTGACTGCGCTCTTTTCTCAAAATCTTAATTAGAACCGTGGATATCGCAGTATAAAACGCAGACATAATTTTAAAATATAAACCCGAAATGCGCTTACAAAAAAGTATTCTGTGTTTGTTGATGCCTTAATTGGGCGTGAATTACGCTCAAGTGATACTAATTGTATACCATTCAATATTTCGATTTTCACATTTTTTCCCTGCCAGGCAGAGTACAATATGACCCCGTGAAACCTGTTGCAAAGAATAGTAGAGGATGAGTTATCAATCACTCTCAATACTATTTTAAGAGCTGAGTTACAGTATTTTGTTGATGTTCTTTTCATTTAAGGGAGCCGAACCCAACCGGGTTACCCGCCCCACTGTATATGATGAGAGGGATAATTTGTATGGAGAAATGCAAGCAATTTTTTTTTTTTTTTTTGATTTTAGGGAGCACGAACGAAAGTTGCTAGCGTTCATGTCTCGTAGGTTCCGCGGTTTGTCGTTGTTTCATTCATGGATTCCTGAGTCCAATCCAAGCATGAGCCCTTTAGTACGTTGAAAAAATGGCCAAAAAACAGTACAAGCGTCAGGCCTTTACTGCGTTGATAAAAAGTTCACAAAAGACGTTTGACCCCCCCCCCCCCCCCTCCACACCCATTGGCCTGTCTGAGTTCTACCATTCCTGTTTTGCTTTTCCAGGTTTATTACCCTTCACTGCAAGTCTCTACCATATAGTTTGTATGTATAGAGATGAAGGACTGGCATACTCACAATGGTATTAAACTTTCAGTTTTCAGTTTCTTGGTTTTAACATGGCGATGTCTGACTTTGCCGAAATTTTATTTATTTATATTTATTTATTTTAATATCTACGAGCCCATCAACGTCTTTCGAAGCGTACTAACGCTCGTACACGTTAATTAGTTTAACGAACATTGCTGAACCTCAGATATTTTATCAGCAGACAGGAAAATATCCAAAGAAAAAAAGCCTATCCGACAAAAACAGAAAAATGTCAGGGGTCCGAATCAGAAACCCACCAATGGTTGTAGGGGGACAAGAGCGCAGCAGAACAAAGCCGCAGTATGTCACACACAGCATCCTGACTGTCAGGACCCCTCTTGAATTACCAATCAGATGACCTTATTTCACGTTGGATCCTGTGCTCCCCCCCCCCCCTTTCCCCAGGCTCACCCATCTTCATTACATTACCAGCAATGAAAAACAAAAACACTATACGTATATGCTAACCAGGCCCGCCCGACTGCATATTATAAACTTAATACTTAATACTACATTACTTTCTGGTGTGGCTAACGAACACAAAAATAGCTCAAGTAATACGACGCTGACCTCGTTACAAACCATAACAGCTGCTGGTGTGCACTTCCAAATATTAATTTGTCAAGTTTGTAATGAGGGTTTCCTCTTGATTTGGATTAATTGGAGTCCTTCCAAGTTCATTACTCAGAAATGGAATTTTCTAAGCAACAGCCATTAGCCTTCCTTCACAAATAAAATAACAATACGAAACAAACAGGAATTTTCCATGATGCTGAGCATCTGTCCGTATAAACTGTTTGCCATTTATTGAAGTGACAAGTTAATTTGTTTACGAATATCTTAAGGAAATACCGTTTCGCAAAAAAAGACAAAACCAAAAACATGACGTTGAAGGTTTATTGCACGTCTGACAGCACTTCAAAACACGCAAAGAACCCAAGTGAAGAATGGAAAACAAGTTTATAGGTTAAATTTCGAAATAAAGAGTTCTAAGAGTTCCATTATAGGAGACGGGAGTATTGAATTGTTTTAAAACCCTGTTACAGCGTATGGCAGATTTCAGCTGTCAACTTGACAACGATTGAAATACGAAATGAATCGAACTCGTAAGGAAATTTAAAAAAAATTGCATTCCGTATAATGACAGCTCATTCAACAAGTGTAGACTCAATGGTACACCGAGCAGAAGGTTGGTTGGGTTTTTATTTTCACTACTGTAACTCGTTGGGTGCGCAACACTGGTTAGGTATGGTAGCTCATGTGTATGCCCATGTTCGACGCAATTCAGATTCTTAAATTTGTGCGCACACTGGCTAATAAACGCTTCTTTACGTTCGCTTCGCTCACTCAATCAGCACTTCCTGTGACTCAAATCACCCACCCCACCGCTAACATTCCCTCTTCCCCTTTCTATGACCACGTCTATTACATTCTCCCGTGTTCAAGTTCGCGGAAATATCAGCCATCATGTGTCTCAAATCCCCTTCCACTTTTCTAATGATCACGTCCATTACATTCATCTATGTTTATGTTCAGGCTGGCAGAAATGAATGAGCTGGCTAAAGACGGTCTCAGAGAAGCTGCCCCTTCGAAAAGCATGCTGTCCTGAGGAGTTTTCCCCCAACGCTTCGTTCCTACCAGATGCGCGGTGTTGAAAAGAGGTGCTTAAAAGTAACAAGGATGGCGAAATAATTAATTTTGTATGAGCAGTTCAGATTCCTCCACTACACTGAAGTATGGTAAGTGAAGGCACGTTAATTTGGATCTCTTCCACTTACTACATACGCACATTTTTAGTATATAGTAACAAACATTTCAATGATTGTTATAAATAATCTTTAAACATAAAAAAATAAATAAGCAGTAAAGCTTAACAAAAACTGGCCACATGCGTTATATTCAATGTGGACTTTGTCACAATTTTCGTGTGATTATTTTATCTTTGTTAATACACCTAAAAAGTGTAAATAAATGTAACGTAGTCAACTTCACGTACCCTCAGTGCAATACGATTTCTCCTACTCCCACTCCACCTACAAATTAACTGCCGAATTTACTGAAAATATGGTGTTCGAAGATTTTTAAAAATGTAAAAACCTGATGAACAAAACCAAAGGGGACGGAAACTAAAACAACGAAATTTCCAGTTTTTTTTTTAATTATTTTTTAACAAAACTAATATCAGCGTCCGATAAAAAATTATCTTGTTATCGATGCACACAAGATTCTGGCAAAATTCTGCACACAAGATTAGTAGCAAAAGTTACAAGTAGATTTTTTTAATATAATGTTCAATATATTCAGATTTTTTAGTAGTGTCCTGTTGATATGTCTGCTGTTCTACACAAACGATCAATTATTTCAGGTTAACCAGGTCTTCTTCACGGATACTACATAATCATATAACTTTACCACATACGAGCATGCAGAAAGGTGTGGACAGGGTCACGGTTATGACCACCAACATCCATCCTGAACATTAAAAATTAGACATGAAAGAGGGAAAAAAGAGGAAAATCAAAGTACATGCTGCTTTTTGTCAAAACCCATCCAAAATATGAAAAATAAAACGGTAAATTAAAAAAAATTAAAGCAGATGTTGCTTCTTGTCAAACAGAACAAACAAAACCCGTACCACTGAAACACAAATAAAAATAAAGTGAAAATAAACAAGACATCAAGCCCATTTAACGTATTTTTCACGATTGCAGTTGGCTGATCCTGCAGTTTTGAAACCTGTCAAAGAAGAGCCGTGACAACATCAGACGAAAGTCATTCCAAACTTTAACCACACGTTTTGAAAAGAAAATGTGCGGCATTCGCACAAACATTGAAGGTTGAAAAATTGAAGGTTGAAGGTTGTAATGACCTCGCGACCCAGGGACGTGCACAGGCTCCCAAGAGGGCAGGGGCAAACTTTTTTCTGGGGGCCTTTTTTTTTTTTTTTTGCTTTTTAACCTCTGTTTACCCCCTTTTGTGGGACTTTAACCATTACTGCCCCTCTTTGCAGTTCTTTTTTTAGCGTTTTTTAGGCTCTTTTACATCAGTGCTCCACCGAAAAAGGGAACTTTTTCAGAAAAAAAGGGGCACTTTGCCATGAGGGCAGGGGCTATAGCCTCCCCCCCCCCCTGTGTGCACGTCCCTGCCTCGACCTACTGCCACCTCTGACGGTGAAAAAAAAATCGGTTGTAATCAAAGTCTCACAAACTGTGTAAAAGATTAAAAGCAAAGTCTCTTTTTCATCTGCGCAATTCAAGAGAGTCTGTGTTTAAGAACTTAAGCCAGTCGCTGTAACTTTTGTTGTTTCAGGTAGGGTCCCGGAAAACGATCGCTGTACTGACTCAATGGTCCGTATGAATAAAACGAAGGATACCTTCTATTTCCACAATATGAAGCAAATCATTCAAGTAGTATGAATAAAAAGAAAAAAAAAATAAGGAAAACCTTCTACTTCTGAGTCAGAAGCAAATGCTTCTTTTCCCAACCTTTTGCTCAAGAAGTAAATGGTGTATGAACAAAATGAACCCTTTGCTCAAAGAAGCAGGCAAATTCTTCCAAAAACATGCATCTAGTCAGAGGTAGACTCACACCTTCCTACGGTGGCTGAGGTTCAACGTTACGATGGCAGAAGCAATGCGTGTTTGAAATGTTAAACACTACAAGTTTCGTTCCTCACCAATCCATATGACTATTAAAGCTTATTTCGGTTTGAAGTGGAGAATGTGGAGTGGCTGCCAGTGCCTGCCTGGAAGTAACCAAAGAATCTCATGGTGGTTCACTCACGTCTTGACAACAAAATGGGGATGTGTACTTCGAGGTATCTACCCGATCAGGGATATCAAAAAGGCATACGTTAGGAACTCGGGGTTGAACAATCGTCAGTGTCCACGATCTCTCAAAATGAGGCGCATATAATAATTGCACAAACTGAACACTGGATTAAATTCCCAGCCTCTCCACATGCCATAATGGAAGCCAAAACACTATGACACCTTTTCCCAACTGCCATTGGTGTAGTGGACTGTACATATGTTGGAGTACCACAACTGAAGTGTTTGCTTTCAAGCAAAGAGTAATCATTATTCATACAAACCAGAGGAAATGCTTTTACTCGTACCATTTACTTTAAACAATACATTTTCCTTCTACTTTTTCCTTGTGAGCATTTGCTTCATCTTTCTTCATACGGGCCATTGTGGTCAATGTCCTTTATGACATGAGGGGACCAGACTGAGCTCGCATTTTCAAGAATCGGTATAATACAGACACAGAGCCCAAAATAATGTTTTCCCATCATTGGACATAAAACATCGTTTAATCATAGCTGCTCGTTGTCATGCAGTTTTAACAGTGTGGTTGCAATGAGAGGCACTTTTTAAGTCACTTGTAAACCAGATGCGTAGATCTTTAATTTCGAAAAAAATGCTTTAAAGGTTAGTAATTAAAGTTTTAAGTTTTTTGTTCCAATGTGGAAGGTACTACAGTTAGGAGCAGCTAAGATCAACTAACAATAGATTATAATGCAAAGGACAATTTGACATTGTCAGCAAATATTGGTTTTCCGTGTTGAGTGTCAGCTGAAAGGTCAGACAGATACAGAAAACACAATTGGGGACCAATGGTTGATCGGTGAGGGTAGCCATTAGTGACAGGCTTTACATCAGATGCTGTAGAATATATTCTAACGCACTGGGATCTGCCTGACAAAACATCAGAAATTCAACCCAGAACATTGTTCCCCCAATTCCATAACATCCAAGTTCAGTTCAAAGTTTAACGTGTGAAACAGAGGCAAAAGCTTTTGCGTGATCCATTAGGGTGGCATCAGTCGTAACAATGGATTGTGATGACAATGTCATATCATCAAGACACTTCAGGAGTTGAAGTGTTGAGGACCTACTACCAGAAAGCCAAATTGGTGTCTGTCGAGTGTGTGTTTTTGGTTAACGGTTTAAACTGATGGTGTTTTGTTTGTTTTTTATTCCCGAATATTTGAGGAGGAAATGCTTTAAGTTTCGACGGACGGTATTAAATTTGTGTGCAGTGCTACGTTCAAACAGTTGATGAAGACGGCTGCAGAACGATGTTCGTTTCGCTGCGACGTTGGAAGATTTTCAGCCTCAGAATTCAGATGAGATCACTGCAAGTGTGGTGCACCAGAAAACACCACCCGATGTAGTAACAGGAAGGAGTATTGCACAGAGTTGTTGCCATGCTGCAGCCTCTAATGGTAGAGCAGCTTGTTGCATGGTGGTAATGATCTTTTTTTTTTCCCAGTTAGCCCCATCAACTTCTTCAGGACAAAGCCAGGCTAAGCTGGTTACTTCACCGAGTTTGGATCATGTCAGAAAGAGCAAGCTTGCTCGGCAAGAGCAATTGAGGATTCTTGATTCTTAGCCATCGGACTTAGCCAGAACGGCCGTCGATGTCCCACCAGCACAGTGTTTATACAACCCTAGCTACGTCACCATAGTCAGGATAAGCCGGGTGTACATGAGTCTTCTTTGGTTGACGGTGCGTTTTGAGAGATATAAGGCGTTACTGATACGCAGGATAGGCCAGTATTCCATCCAAACTAGCTGAAGCACGAGCTATGCACCATTTGATGCACCGTTTGCAACACCGTTTTCTCTCTCATGTGCTTGTTGCAGAAGGCGTGTATCCCGTCTATGTAGATTTGAGCACAATGGCTAACAAACACTGATTTTCGTGATCTTCGCTCACTCAATCAGCGCCACCCTTGATCTGGAATCCATACACTTACATATGAATAATGCCACCGGAAATACAGAAATACGCCATTGTACAACAAAGTCCAAATATTTATCCCGCCATCTTTTGTCTTTTTTTTTCTGGGAGAGGCAAAAAGTAACCAGCGTTTTCAACAGCTACCCGAGTTTCACTAATCCTTTTATTTTAATCATCCACAACGACAAAATCTTAAGCAAGCACTTAATACATCATTCAGCGTGCTGTAGCTTGGCCCGGCGTCACCCAGCATGGCCGTGATCCGTCCCCAGACTCCATGGGTTCATGTATACCACTTTTTTCTTACTGGATTCCGGGCAGAAAGTTAATATAGGGTTTCAATATTTAACTGAGTTTCACTAATTCATTTTATTTTAATCGTCCGCAATGACAGCACCTTTAGCCAGCGGTTTAACATTACGTTGCATATACCTGAAACATTATTTTATTCATTAAAAGTTTAGTTTTCAGTTTCTTGCCAATAATCATTCCGTTTGCAACCATCGTATACCCTTACTATTAGAAAAGATTGTTGTAAGTGGTTACCAGCCATTCTGCATTGTTTATGCAGGCTGGTGGTTCGGGATGCCGTTATGTCCGTTTTACAACACTGGCTGTACTACAAACTGTTTTTTATTAATGTAGATTGACTGCTTTACATTTTGGCTGTCGTCTGCGATGGGAAGACAGTTAGGATGTTAGAGGTCTCTTCCCGCTAACTTAAGTGCGATGCTTCCACCTGCTGAAGTTTTGCAGGAGGCTTTCGAGGTTATTGCAGCCTCTTGGCGTCCAGGCACTGGTTAACAGTATGACTGTTGTTGGGACGTCTGGGTAAGCTGGTATACTGCAAGGAGTTTTGATTTGCTTCAAGCGTCAATGGCAGTTGTGGTTTAGTTCATGTATGGTTATACTCGCATCCTCAATGTTTATCAGTCGGCAATTTCGTACAGGCGTTTGCCACTGGATGAATAACAGGTTGATGAGCACCCAACAGTGTCAATGTTTTTTTTGGGTGGGGGGCGGGGGAGTGTTTTGCCTTCGTCCACCACATGGGAGGCTGTTCCCACCGTGTGAATGCGTTCTGCGGATGTTGCGTTGGTGGTCTCCAGCAACCTGTCTATCGCTTCACTTGCTGTCTCTTTTAAGTTAGCGATGTTGCTAGCTTTTACCACGGCACATTGCATCTGATATAAGTTAGCGATGTTTCTAGCTTTTACAGCGGCACATTGCGTCTGATTTAAGTTAGCGATGTTGCTAGCTTTTACCACGGCACATTGCGTCAAATTTAAGTTAGCGATGTTGCTAGCTTTTACCACGGCACATTGCGTCTGATTTAAGTTAACGATGTTGCTAGCTTTTACCACGGCACACTGCGTCTGATTTAAGTTAGCGATGTTTCTAGCTTTTACCACGGCACATTGCGTCTGATTTAAGATGATTGAATGTTGATTTCGCACAGGGTGTTTTCGGATACCCAGGAAAGGATTTTTTTCCGTAGCTTTGGGTAATGTCCTACGAAGGGAGTGCAACCAACTGTGGTGCTGAGGTCCTCGGTAGAAACGCGTCTGTGCTCGGTGGCAAAATTTAGAATGTATTAATCAGTGTCGCCCTTCATCATCAGTTGCTTTGCTTGTCTCTCATGCTCACCAGTGTTGCCCGATTATAGCTGCAACCTTAGCGAGATAGCCCTTGAGAGTTTTGCTTCGGATGTTGGAGCGCTGTTTGCACATTCGGTCCGAGGCACAGCAATTTCCACGAAAAAAGTTAATTTGTGATTTGTTAATCTGTCACCAAAACGTGAAGTGTATTATGTTAACCATCCTATGACTGAATTACAGATTCCATCGTCTTGTCTCAATACAAGTTAAAAATTTACATAAATTCCCTACTTCAACTCGATTTAGCCCCAGATGCATCCTAAATCGGCAGGCTAGTAGTTGCCGTCATTAGATGAGCCATCCTTAAGAGTTTCACTTCATTTTGTAGCAAAATTAGCAAAGTTGTGAGTTGTCACGATCCGTGCTCTTGAAATAGTCCAATCTTTCCGTTCGCAACGGGATACACGGTTATGGATTACGTGACTATTATTATTATTTTTCTTCGACTAGCAGAAAGGTATCCATCCTGAGGGTCTGACGTCAGAAGTTTCTACGAACGAGTATCAACGGACGTCTGCAGCACGACTGCCCAACACTGGAAGTGAACATAATCACTAATCATACCAATTAGATATTTCTTACAAATAATGTTTGTCGAATGCCTACGTGGTAACAACGATGTATGAAGAAAAAATCACAAGGTAAACTAAGCAAGCAGTCTGCATAAAGACTAGCCTTGTGAGAATACAAGAGACACCTATCTGACTCCTGAGAAAGAAAGATAACACAGGTGCTCCGCCCGCGTAATTTTTTTTTCGTAAACAGTTCAGCAAAACTAGCTACATAGCACTCCATGCAGCCCAGCAGCGTACAGAAAAAAAACCGTTTAATCCAACTCAAGTCACCTAACCTAACCTAACCGGACCTGATCTAACCTAATCTAACCTTATCTAGCGTACCCGAACTACAACAACAACAGACGAGCAATAAAGGCAATTTACACATAATCACCACTAGGTGGTGCTAAGTAACGAAGTTTCGTAGCGAGATCCGGCCCGCCTATCTCAACTGTTTACGAAAAAAAATATGCGCTCCGCCCCAACTGGGTCTCAAACCCAGGACTCACGTTATTTGGTAACACTAAAAGTTTATACGAACACAAAAATTGCCCCTTCCCATGCAAATCAATCTTATCCTCATGGCCAAAATTGGGGGAATGAAACATAGAAAGTCACTGTCCGGAAAATATACCCTAGTCGGTAAGGCGATCTAAAAAAAAAAAAAAAAAAAAAAAGGCCCTCAAAGGTTCCTCTCTCCCAACATAAATTCCTATAGTCGTCTTTGCTACCCCTGGACGGATACGAAACTTCCCTGAAGCGGACGAAGGAAATTGATGCTGCACTAAAGACAAAAAGCAATCTCGAAGCTAACGTCGGGAGTTTTATTCGTTTATTTCCCTGAACCAGCTTTATTTTTACCTACAATAATTGTAAATTTTAATTATTGCAAATTGCAAGTGTAATTGTAATTGCATTTATTATTTGTAAGCTGTGTAGAAAGTCTCTTATTGTCCTGTGCTGTCAATAAACCGTTAATCAAAAGTAAAAAACAAAACAAAAACAAAAAACATGTTTGCGCTGTGTGGGAGGCCAAACCAGAAAAACAAATTTTGGCGACTATGATTGTTGTCCTCCGGAATCATTAACGGAAAGTTACAGCGATAATTTAATTGATAATTTCAATTCATGCACTGCCGTATTTCATTCATATAAAATCGGTGACGCGTGAACCGTCAAAGACTATGGAAGATGGAAAAATTCCTGTTTTTATTTTTTATTTTATTTTTATTTCATTACGATTCATTATGTTGTTTTCTTTTCTGTCAGTTGCAAACACAACGGTGTACAAGGCCAACTATCAGTGGCGGTTGTTTAGTTTATGCCGAGAAGACGGCTGCTTCTTTCGCCCCCAAGTTTAAGGTCAGGTGCAGACGAACAGTAAACAAGGACGCGTTCACGCAGCTAGTGTTGCAAATCGAGAAAAAATAGAAAAACAGGTGAAAATTGGAGACTTAATATCTTTTTATGTACCCTAATAAAGTTTCCTGACCAGGCTTATACACTATGAAGATATAATACATAAGACAAATCAACTTAAATACAGACACAGCAGTAGCTTACTAACATCCCAGTGCTGTATTTGTTAAAAAGAATCTCAATATTGAGTTAATATATCCGACGAACTTTCTGTATTTCAACGTTCTCCTTTCTTCTAGTCATTCGGAAATTTTTCAAATTTTCCGGATAAAATTCCGAAATTTTCCGTGAAACGTTTCCACTCAAAACATTACACACAGCCCGCAATGAGTTAAATAAAATCAGCAGCAATGCTGAAAAATATTTGGATGTGGTGGTTGGGTGGGGCGCCCCCCCCCC